>PVJA010024063.1:0-32319 GCA_004027025.1 Myocastor coypus | reverse complement strand
TATGTATACATTAATTTATATAAGGATCCACTGTTTTATTGGGGTATAGGTAAGTGAATACAAGGTAGTGAACAAATACTGTACTAAGTTGACTTGAAGTCACTCAGGGCACAGAGGTCTAGGCTCAGTCAAGGGAGGTGGGGGCAGCATGCTATTCAATAAGGGTCTTTCAGAGCTTGTGTAGTTTTGAAGGTTGAGTACACATCTTGTGAGGAAAGCTCAGTTGCTCATTGGAGAAAACACATCTAACCCACTATTCATCTGTGGATTTTGTGGTCAAGTCCACCTGTATCATCTGTAATCTCACGATTCAGGCTTGGGTTAACCAATCAGCTTCTCTAAGCTCTGCTGCCATAGAGTTCTTAGAAGAGTACTGTGTACTGTGACATCACTGCACCCTTCACTTGACAAGCATCATGATGACTGCAGTGCTAGAGGCCAAGTGATCATGGAACTGTATGCAGAGAGGTCCTGACTTTGAAACTGGCTTGCTTTTGCACAGCCTGTGAGTGTGAATTTGAAAAAAGAAAAAAAATCAGATAAAAAAAAATTTAAAAAAAAGAGGAAGGACCTTTTGGCAAGCTGTGGCCAAAACAGGGTAGCAGGGAGAGCTCTGTCAATATCAGAGTAAGACAGAGAGACAAACTGTACCTGGAAACTACTGTCTGGTGCTGAGCTCATGAGCATAGATTCTAGTTCCTGGATCATCCAGTGATTTTCAGTTCTTGAATTACCTGAAAAGTATTCTTTCTTTTTATTGGCTTGGGTGCAGTCAAGAAGGAACAATGTAGCATTACTCAGTTTAAAGTAGTTGTGAAATAAGTTGTCATTATTTTAGTTGAGTGTGAATAACTCTAAGTAACTTGAAACACAGCACCAAACACAGAGTTAAGGTAATAACCTCATGGCAAAGGGAAACTGGATTATAAGATAGAGACACAACAAATGATAGAAATAGGCCAACAAATGTTTTAGATATTGATATTACTATTTAAAGACCAGAAAAACTATTGCACTTGTTTTGTTTAAAAAAAGAAGATGCTTACTTGATGATAATTGAAAAAGAATGAAATAAATCCAGGAATTAAATATTCCACTGACTAGAACCAAAACCAGATAGATGGCAAAACTTATCCTTTCAACCCTAAATAATTAACTGTCATGAGTCTTGCCTTCCTATTATAGGAAGAAGGAAAATGAGAATATCACAGTAAAATAACTTCTATCACATTCAGAGAACATTGAAATGATATTGAGGAGCTATTGTAAGTAATTGGTTATTGAAACATTAGCAATTGAGAAGAAATTAACGAATGCCTGAAACTCACAAACTACCAAAATCTAGTGGAGATGAAACAGACAAAATGTAACCCCTTGGCTTGAGAATTCTACCAAAGAGTTTAGCAAAAGGTAACACCGGTTTTTCAATGTCTCTTTCAAACGTTGAAAATGGGACTCTTAGCAGTTTATTTCATGTGATTTGTAGTACTCTCTAGCCCAGCTCTTGAAATGTATTATGAGAAAACAAGAACTACTGTTCAATATTTCTGTTGGTCTTATATACAAAATCTCAACAATAGCTCATCTAATTTAAACATGTACAAACCAAATTTTCACAAGTGAGTTATAATGTATTTGGCCAGTCTTTTAAGGAAAATGCACATAGGCACAGTGGCACATGTTTTCAATCTTCACACTTGACAGACTGGTGGAGGAGGATTGGTGGCTACTCTGGGCTGTAAGTAAGTTCAAGGCCAGCTGTGACTACATAGTGAGACTTGGCAAAAAAAAAAATTGGAAAAAATTACATATCACAGAGACAATTTAAAACATGTTTATTCATAGATGACATTGTCATACACTCTAGACATTAAGGCTTCCAGTACAAGGACATTGAATTAATTAAATTATAGTTTGTATGTTAACTGTATTGAGATAAAATCATACCATGTAGTATCAACACTCTGAAAATGAATTGAAAGTAATAGAACTAATTTTAACATCAAAAATAAAATGTTAGGAATATTTTGAAAAGAAAGATATGTGTATTTGTCAAACATTGAACTGTGCAGTTAGAACTGCATGAGCCAGTTCTTCCTAGGGAATTTCCACACGTATATTTCTTATAGACTATGTTTCTCTGGAGAAGAACAATTATACACATTTCCAGGACAAATTCATTGCACTTAATTCTGCTTGGATTTCAAGCATCAGCTCTTCCATCAGATAAGCACCATCATATAAAAACGAATGCAACGCGCTCTGTGGCAAGAAATCATAAAGAACAAGAGCAATCTCCTTTATCGCCACAAAACCTCATCAGGTTTCAGCTTAAGATTATTTTCTCCTCACAGCAAAATTTCTGAATGATTCTACATTTCTAATGTCTATTTCTAAATATTCCCAGTACTATTTCTAATACCATAACATTTTCGCAGTCTAGCATTTTCTCCTAAGATGCTGTAATAGTGAACCATAGCAATCTCTTAGGTTGATAAAATTTAATAAATTCTTTAGTTTTTCCACATATTCCAAATGCAGTTATCAATCATCAGGGTTGACCAGGCCTTCCTTATAATACCTTTGGCTGCCAGGGAAGAGGAGGCCTCTGTTTCACAAACTATTTTGTTTTGTTTTCAATTTAAGTTTCTATTGGGACCTTCTCTTTTCTTTATCCAAAAACATGGTGATGGAGCTCAACTCTCCCTCTCTCTGAGGGAGAGAGAAAAGGAGAGGTAAAGGGAGAGGGAAAGGGAGGGGGAGGGCAAAGTGGGAGGGGCAGGGAGGAGAGGGAGGAAAGCGAGGCAGAAGGGAAAGAGTGTAGCAGCAGAGGGAGGCTGACAGGAGCGAAAGACTCAAAACTATCTGCACATATATTTCCTTTACAAAATTGGGATTGCATCATGAAATGGATTAGAGATGACTCTGTGAAGGCGCATACCACTTTAGAAACCAAGAACAATTATGCTTTAATACTACAACAATTGTTCCTATCCCATGCAAATAAACTAGGTTATATGCTTCTCTTTAAGTATATGCGTATTGTATATGCTTCAGTCCAGGAACAATTCGCAATTTTTTTCACCCTGCCTGTATTACTTTAAGGAACTCTAATTATCATGTTATACATATTGTTTTAGAATCATTTGCATTAATCTATTGAATTAATTTATTATGCTCACAGACTTTCAAAAGATAAAATTTCAAATCCATTAGTACTGACATAAGTCTATTATCCTTTAAATCTATTTCTACATTAGGTTGCAGATCTATGCCAAATTTTTCCTTAGACTGTTTAAAGCTTTCAAACTGCCTGATATAACCCAGCATTTAATGGAAACCAGCCTTTGTTACATTAGCGTTGTCCCCCTGTTAGATTTTCCCTCCTGCCGACCTGTATGCTTTCATAATAAGAACATGTTTGCTGGATCCAACCCCCTTCCCAACATGCATATCCTTCTGTACTGACAAAATATTAGGTGCTGGACCAGTATTTTCTCCATTGCTGTTCCAGGTTGCTTATAATCCATTTTAATATGGCAGAAAATGGCCCAGAAGAGAGGAAAAATGTAGAAAACCATGCTGAGGCCAACACTCTGAATGAAAGACAGGGAGTTTATCCTGGCACACGTTGAAAACAGCGAGGGAAGAATGGCCATGCTGTCCAGTCAAACCTGGGCAGCCAGCTCTGTCGGGAAGCCCGAGTCACCAGCCTCATGGACCTCAATGAAAAATTTTGCTAATATATAATTCTCCTCATTTCATCTAATTTTATTCAAGTACTAAGCAAATCAGATGTGGGCAAACCTTTTGCCAAATTGAGTCGCTTTACAATAGCAAGAAAAATGATCATTTGCAATATTCATTGAATCTTGTTAACATGAATTATAGTAAATGAAGACTTGTGGCAAGATTTATTAAAAATTCAAATTCTTGACAATCGTAGTACGGCCTTGGCTATTGATACATTGTTGGAGAGGCAAGAAAAAAGGACATGTTCAACTCTGCAAATTGTCTTGGTTAATCACCTAGGAGAGGGTGAGTAAAGCCCATGCAAATGTTTTCTTCAGCTAAGTAAAAGATTTATAAAATGATTGAGCAGTTCCTTAGAGCATGTGGAATTTCTATAGAGAAAACCAGCAATTTGGAAAAGTTTGGTAATATGAAAAAATATTCATTCTTTTCAAATTTGGTTACGACTCCACTATCACAAGCACTTTGTATATTTGAGGAATACTAAAAAAATAATCTCCAGGCTGAGGCAGGAGGATCGGCGCGAGTTCGAGACCAGCCTGGGCTATAAAAGTGAGCTCAAGGCCAGCCTCAACTGCATAATGAGACCCTGTCTCAAAAAGACAAAAAAAAAAAAAAATAATCTCCAAAGGTAAAAATGAAGTTTAGCCTTGCAGCGCCTGGGTGTTACAAATCTCTGTCTTTCTGCGCTTTTGGCTCTATTTTATTTCCAACTTCCCAGTCTAGTAAACAACTAATTCTCCCAACTCTGGTCACGGTGAGATGCAGTACTGGCTCTTGCCTATTCAGCATCTCTTTTAATTTGTAAGCAGTTCCATAAATCTTTCTTGGCTTCTAGGAACATAAAGGCTCCTATGATGAAGTGGCCGGCATGGTGGCTTAATAAGCTGAAAGCGAAGTTCTTCCCTCTACGCAACCGAGGGACCACTGTCTTATTCCTGGCAAAGTAGATCAGACTTTGAATTCCAGCCAGGATAATTAGCACACTTTAGGATCTCAATACACAAAGCAGAATGGTCAGCATTAGCCAAGATGTCTCGTGAGCGTTCCCTGAGTGGCACAGGAACAAAATAAATGGCCAGCTGCAGCAGGTCCTTGGGGGGCTAGTGAGAGTAGCCCACTAAATACAACCCTGCTTTCGAGGCAGGTTATGTATGGATAGCAACATTCTAAGCTGCGAGAAGTGTCTTTATTCCTTGTTATTGTCTACATTGTAAAGCATGAATAAAGAACTAGGAGTGGCCCCTGAGGTTCCATAGAAAGCAAATCCCACTAAGAAAGTTGCATTGCGTTAGAATGCAAGTATTGAAAATGACAAAGTGGAAACTTCCTAGGAAAAGCAATTTTTCTGGCTCTTAGTCAGGTTGAGATACTTTGCAAATGCAAAACAGGATGCTGCCCTGAAGCAGGTCCAGTCGTGGTGCTAGTGTGGTCGGATTTTGACATGCTTATTATCAATTTATCATAAAGGTCACATTGTCTAGCTTGTTCTGAAGCAGCATTTTGGAAACTTGGCAACTGTGGTAAAGTAATTTAGATTTCTTAGGGACTCTGCAGACCTGTGATTAACATTCTGAGCTTTGAGCCTCATGTTGGAGAGCATTTTCTGGAAAGGAATCTAGTGTTTCACTGACTGTTTTGTACAAGTGAGTTCTCTGAAACAGATAAATCAAACTCATGTGTGCCGAGCAGGTTTAAAATAGACTTTACTTCTTGGAGTCACTGTAGGTTCATGTCAGCATTGAATATAAAGCACAGAGATCACCCATACATCTTCTCCGTCTAAGCACACTGCTTTTTGTTATTTATATATCTCACCAGAACGGCACATTTGCTATCATTTCTTGCATGGACAAACCCTACTCACTCCAAATCCATGGCTTGCGTCCGGGCTCACTCTTGTCTATTAAGTTGCTAATATTAACTGATAAGTGCAATACGACAATTCCAGCTCCCATTAGTGTATCTCCAAGAGTGTCTCAAACTTCACATATTAATTCCAAGTATTTCCAGCCTCAGTTTTTAAGGATGTCACCTACTTAGAATGATACAGCGTTCTGCCCTTTCGTATTGACTACTTTCACTTGGTGGCAAGCAGTTGTCTCTTCCTTGTCTCTTTATGACTTCATAGCTATTTGCTGTTGTGCCAAACATGCCAGCTTCTGGATACATCACCGTTTATCTATTCATGTTCTAAAGAATATCACAGCATCCTCAAAACTTTGCCAATCATGAGTAGAGTTTCAGTCAACATCAACACAGGGGTTTTCTTGTATACATAGTTGCAGTTTATTGGGTCAATCCTGAAGATATAACCACTACATTATATGCAAAGCTTATTAGAAACTGCCCATGCTTCTTGGCCAGGCCCACTGAACAAAAACTCACATTGATCTACTCCTTCCTAATCATTTGATGTCAAGTTTTCAGGTTTGAGTCCTGCATTACGTTTTTTTGAAAGTGAGCTCTACTGAGTAACTCATAGAAGAACATAATGCCATATTGGTTTTCTTACAGACTGCTGCCTTGGCCCATGAACTTAATTCATTTCATAGTGTTAAGGAAGATGGTGGGGATCGTGTTCGTCACATGATGGGGAGTTTGGGAACCGCAAGAATCTTCTGCAGAAAGCTTTGGTGTGGGAACACAATGGTTCGCCCACAGAAGCGTTTGTGAATGGAACTATCATTGTACATAGAAATAGGTGGCACAATATAGTACCATCTGATAGATATTTTTGGGTGTGCATTTGAGCATATGTGTACATCCATGAATGTGTACATGTGTATATCACGTTTGTGTGTAAGTCTTAAGGTTGTCGCTTTATCATTTGATTGTTTAGGCACATAAAAAGAGAGAAGGCTGGATTGTGTCCTCTGTCAGTAGTGAATGAATGCATGAATAAATGCACACTGAAGCTATATAGAATCCTGCAATTCCCTGGTTGATGTCCCATTAGGTTAGCAGTACTAGTAATGCAAGTAAGTAACAAAGCGGTTCCTGGGTGAATGTCTACACTCTAAAGTATATCCTTATGTTCTAGTATCTCACCTAGCATATTCTCGCATCAAAGTACTGAAGAGATTCTCCACATTATTAGTTGGAATTAGGAGAAACAGGACAGGTCTTCTTGATATATTTTTGATGGTGACTATCCATTTCTCATTAACCTTTGGCTAAAGAGTGGAACTTACTGATCCATGTAGTAAATACAAGAAAAATGTCAGTCAGCCTATCAAATTAAAAAATATACATATAAAACGAATTCCCATAAAAGCCAGGGCAAGTTACATGATTTTTGTTTTTAAATTCCAAACTCTTTCAAATAATTATTTCTGGAGGCCTCCCGGACTGTCCCTGTTGTTTAAGCATCTGCTCAGAGAAATGCAGTCAGATGCTTGGGACCTGGGTTGCATCCACAGTGCTATAAGCCTCACCTTGCTGCACTGAAGGCATCCTCAACTACACCAAAGCAATAATAATAATAATAATAATAATAATAATAATAATAATAATAGAAAAAAATTCTCAAATAATTATTTCTTCCACTGTACCCTCTTCTCAATATAGGGAGGAATAATTCAAATATTAACTTTAAGATGTGAGAATTATTTGGCTGTAACTCTAAGTCTGATATTAAAATAAATGTATTCCCTAATGAGAGAAAAATATTGAATAGTCACGGCAATAAATCCAGAGGTGGCTGTGGTAGTGCACACCTTTAATCCCAGCATTTGGGAGTCTGAGGCAGGAGAATCGATGTGAGTTCAAGACCAGGCAGGGCTACAAAAGTGAACTCAAGTCCAGGCTGAACTGTATAGCCAGACCCTGTCTCAAAAATAATAATAATTATAATAAATAAATAAATTCAAGGACTAGGTAATATTTCTGTCTTACACTGTTTTCATTAAAGTGGTCATACTGCAATGATGTGCTTCTCTGTGATAATAAGTGTGTGTGTGCGTGCACACACACGCACATGCACACACACACACACACACACACAGCTACATGCCTGTCTTTCCATCTAACATCATTAACCACTACGTCAATTATGCATGTCATTTAAATGTCTCTTTTACATATGTTACCTTAGCAGTCCTTTGGCCAGTAGCCCATTGATCTCAACTGTAGTTCTTTGTTTTTCGTGTTATTTCTCAGAAGTATTATGTATCTACAAAAAAAAGGTAATAATAATAAGCAAAGTGAAGAAATAAAAACATTATTAAGCTTCCAAAGATCTTTATGAATTCAGTGTCACTGAATTCACATGAATAACATGTAGTTATGATCTGGAGTCAAAGAAAACTATATTTAAAATGTGATTTAAGATATTATGAGCTCTGGTACTGGGAGATAGTTTCGTGGCACAAGTGCCTGATTTGCAAGTGCAAGGTCATGAGTTTGAACCCCGGTCCCAGAAGAAAGGGAAAAAAAAAAAAAAAGATATTATGAGATCCATAAATCTAGGTCAATTTCTATACCAAGTTAAAGTTTTCCTTTATCACCTGCAAGTAAAACTGAGAAGCTTGGGAATTTTCTGGAAGAATAAAATGCCAAAAGTCACTGTTGCTTTTAGTATGATGATGATTTGTATATCTTACAGATTAATAAATTTATAGCTACATGTTCCTTGTACTGTATGACCCTCCTTTAAGATCATTGTTGGTAACTTGTCGTTTTCATCTATCTCTATTTTGAAAAAAAATCCATGCTAACAGAGACAGGTTAATATTCTTTCTTTGAATAAACTATTAAATGTTTCACTGGATGAATGTTCAGTGTATTATTTTGGATATTAAGTCTGCAGTGTTCACTTCGTTAAATGATGCTCTAAGTAAAATAAAACCAAAACTTTTCGCAAAGTGTCAGTGTCTTTATAGGACTATGGTGTTCTTGCACACAGATTTTTATAAGCCTGATGGATAGAACAAAAACACTTTCATCCGTACCAATTTATCCCAGTTTTCATTGAAGTATGAACATGGTTGATGAAGTTAGCAGCACTGTAAGGATGATTAGGACATCTGGAAGCTGGTCTGGCCAGACAGGAACAGGGCAAATTCTAAAAGTTCCTCTAATTTTTCAAGCAAGTGTTAGAGTTCTTGGTGAATTTGGAATTTATAAACCTGGATTTAAAATAAATGATTTTTTTCTCTTGTGTGCTAAAGGGAGAAAACAATGGATTTTAAATTTCTGATCTGATTTCTCCTGTACACTGTTCAATGCCCCCGGTGATATGGTTGGATTTGCTTTGCCCTTTATAATTTTCTTATTATTGTCATAATTTGAACATTGGTGATCCTCTCTAAATATTAAAATATTAGTATTTCATGCTTCTCATCTAAAACATTACTTTCTGCTGTTTGCTTAGAAACTGAGAACTGAGGATATCATAAACATGTGCCCATGTCTCCCTCTGAGATGATTTAGCTCTTTGCCTGCATTTCCATAAAATGTCTATTCCTGGTAACATTCTGGTAGACCCAGAGTGGAGGCTCAATGTCGGTTAGACTTTGTGCAGACTATGACCAGTTGCATCATTCCACCCCAGGAGTTTGTTGGACAAACAAAAATAGAGAGATGAACAGTGACCCTGATAAAAGCAGACACTGAAGCGATCCAAACCCATGTGTCATGCTCATTATCAGCATCATCATAAAGGGGGGAAATTGAAATTATATCCTTATAAATCAAGAAAAAGAAAATATGCTCTCTCTTACTACTCCTGCTTAATATGGTGCTGAAAGCTTTAGCCAGAGAAATCAGGCATGTGAAAGAAATAAAAGGGATATTATGGAAAACGAAGTCAAGTTCTCTGTATTTGCAGATGAAACGATCCTTTATAAGAGAATCCAAATATGTACTTCACAAGTCTTTCCGAGCTAATAAACAAATTTGAAGGGCAGGAATTAAAATCAAAATACAAAAATCGATAATGTTCCTGCACACTCAAAATGAACTCAATGAGAAAGAAATTAGAGGAAGAAACCCATTTATAGTAGCTTTATAAAGTACCTAGGAATTACAATTAAAAAGGAGGTGAAAGTCCTCTATGATGAAAACTTTGTAAAAATAGTGCTTTAAGAAAAAGGAGAGTGAAGAAAACATTAAATAATGGAAAAATTTCCTCTGTTTCTAGACAGGCAGAATCATTATTGTCCAAATAGGTACAGTACTGAAATGCACATAAAAGCTAACGGAATCCCAATGGCAATACAAAAATGACTTCTTTCCAGAACTAGAAAAAAACACTCACCAAATTTATATGAAACCAGAACAGACTCAGAAACCAAAAGAGACTTAGAAAAGTCAGAACAAACCTGAGGAAGAACAAGAACAAAGTAGGAGACCTTCCAATCCTGCATTTCAAAATATATTACAGAGCAATCCTAATAAAAGCAACATGGCATTGGAATGAAAATGGATATACTGATCTGTGCAGCAGAATGGACAATGCAGAAATAACCCCCAGGTTTATGTAGTCAGCTGAAAAAAATGGAAAAATATGCTGGAGAAAAAATAGCCTTGTCAACAAGTAGTATGAGAAAAATATGTAAATGAATGAATGTAGAATCATACCTCTCCTTCTGTATTAAATATCCAGAATATAGAAACAGAACCTGTGTTGCTTCTAGAGGTCAACAGATTCTGACACTGTCGGTTCTGCTGATAACCCACTTGCATTGGGGACTATTAGACTATATATACAAGTACTCTCTCTTAGTTCAATGAGATTTGCACTGATAATGTTTAGAAAATGTACCATGTCTGCTTCTTGTACTCTGAACAACTACTATGAAGACAGCAATATGCAATGCATTAATTATTGGAACTGTCTTAGTAATCTGTTTTAAAGCTGTCTCATTATTATTTTTTCTCATTATAATGAATTAAAAACAATTATAATAATTTAGAAGGGCCATTGTACCACATTAAAACTTTGCAAACAATTGTGGAGACAAATGATCAAAAAGAAGAAAATTTTGCTAGCTACCCATTAGAGTTCTTCATAGAAATTATATAAAGAGCTCAAAACAACATTATTCTCCCTTCAAATAAAAATCCCAATCAAAGAAACATGCGCAATTGAAATGAATGTGATCTTATGAATGTACAGATGGTCGATAGTCAAAAAAAGAAAGCAAACTGAAAATCCTAGGGGTATTTAATTGTACTCCAGACAGAGTTGTTTCCATCAAAAACTCAAAAAAACAGTAAATGCTGCAGAATATATAGGCAAAAGCAATTCTTCTCCTTGCAATTTAAACCGCTAAAACCACTAGAAAAATCATCATTAGGAGCCTCAAAAAATAACCTAAAATTCCATTTCACCCAGCTATACTCTTCTCTACCTTTCCCAAAGAATTAAAGACGTCATTATACATACTACGTATATACTCCTGCTTATAACAGTACCACTTACAAGATGTCAGTCTTTGAAGAGATATTCATAGCCTTCAACAAATGAGTGGAAAATGAAAATTTGACACACACACACACACACACACACACACACACACACACACATACACGCACGTACGTATGCACGCAGGCACACATAATGGAGTACCACTGCGTAAAGGAGAAACTTGAATCATTTGTAAGAACATGAATGCAAGTTTAAATAACATATGGTTTCTCTTATAGGAAAAAACCCAAGGCACAAATAGCTTAAAGAAGGAAATGCAATAAACATGATACAAAGTGGTAGACATTATAGCTATGGCACTGGAACCTGTGGATGGGCAGCGTTGGAAAGAGCGGGAAGAGAAGAAGCACAGCAAATTCAGATGCCAAGCACTCATGCATGGTTCACTAAAGGCCCCAAAACAGCAAATGGCATGTAAGCTTCCATCTATGAAGACTGTGTTTATGTGTGCACGTACATAAATACACAGATATTAATGGGATATAAATGAATACAATGAAAATATATAGAGATCTCTGCATTGTAGAAAGTTAACTCATAGCTTTAGATGGTCTACATGTTCATAAAAGTATATGTGTGTGTATATATATATATATACACATATATGTATATATATATATATATATATATCATCTATCGATTGAATTGATCTCTGTTATATACATAAGCAGGTCTTAGTCATCTACAAAATCTTAAAACACACATATTTTAGAAAGTTTCACAAATTCCTGATTATATTTATTATTATTCTAAATTATCCACAACAACACAACACTGAAACTCTTAGGTAGGAACAGTCCTGTGGGGATGATAAGTCATACTGTAGCTGTAAAGACTGAGGCTGAACAATTACTGAAATTGTGGTCTTCTCAGTAGTCACAGAGCTCATTCTCTCTGTCCTATATAGAACAATCTGCTGGTCCTAGGGAATGTAGTAAAAGATGCCGAGGGGCTTAATTTCTTGGATGCTCTGAAATTTGTGATTTTTTAAAAAAAATATTTTCTCAAAAGGAGCAGAGCAGCAGGGCAACACTCAGTTCAATGAGCCATATTTTTCTGCAACTCAAGTACATTTTTTAAGTAATTCTTTTCGTAAAAGATTAAGGGAGGATGGAGCCAGCTGCAAATACATTGTGCTTGATTTCTGTGAATTAGCATGAAGACTAAAATTCCTTGAAAATTGATGGTTGGCAGAATTTACATAATTCTGGTCATATTAAGAACTTCGAGTTATTTAAATATAATTTGCCCCTTTCTGCTGTAATACTAAGCTTTCTTGTGAAATAAAGATAACAGCTGAGGTCTAATTCATTTAAATTCTATTATACAGTCAGCGAGCAATATGATAAGTATCTCTTCCATAAAAATGATGCTTTGAGACTGAGTCATCTATGCTAATGGGACTTATTAATGTATTCACTTTTTTATAGACCACTAGACATTCCCACACCCTTAGTTTCTTCAGAGTAAATTAACTACAGGTTTTCAGTTACTTGGATGCATGCATTATTTCACGTGAGCCTCTAGGAAAACAAGGAGAAAGGCGCTTGCCATTGCACTCTCTGCTCCCTGACTTGTCATCAAGTCAAATTTATTTCTCAGATGTCATCAGTATCAAGGGACCCTAACGTACCTGGTCCCTGTTCTTGCTCTATTTCATTCTGATTATGTTGTGAGGTTGTTATTTTCTACTTAAGCCAAAGGCATTGGTGCCTGGGCGTGTGACTGCTTTTGTTTGTGAACAATTTGCTTCATTTAGAGGAACATTTGTCGAAAGTTTCCTTGTGTTTGTGAACTCTCCGCTGGATGATGGACACACCTGGGGCCATCTTTTCCCGAATGGTGGAATGAGCTAAGCGTGTGAGGCAAGGTAGCAACGCATTTCCCCATCCCATGCCTGTCTGTCTCAGGAGCTCTGATTTATGAATTACCTTCTCCCATGATAGGTTCTTCAAAGGTTACCTGTGCATGCTTTGAGCAGAGAACTGAGTTCCGTAATGAAGACACAAAGACATGAGAGCTAATTTCAAAGCAACTTCCTGGTTTACAGTACAATAATATTAACTTTAGTCAGCATATTTAAATTTGCTGTCTAGACCGTAACCCTTTTTACATAATAAAATCTTGTGACTTTAATCGAAATTTCCTCTCTCTTCTGCTTCCAGTCACCTGCCTCCATTCTAAGTCAGTTTTATGGTTTAAATATTTTTGGGCATTCGTATTTCTATGTCTTGCTTATTTCATTTAGTTTAATATACAAGTTTTATTTATCAATTATTCTTCAATGAAACTAACATTTAAAATGATGTAGTACATAAAAATAATCTATTTTGCTTTTAGACAATTTTGTCAACATAATCCTGTCTCCTTTTAAAAAATGTTTTGATTCTCATGTTATCTATTATATATTCCATTTTCTTTTTCTTTGCATAAACACTCTAAATTTTTAAATGTACCTGTGGTTTAGAATTGTTTCCTGTGGTCCATATTTGTCTGTTGCTTTTTATCTGTTCATGTCGCTCTACTGCAAGCTCTCTTTGTGGTTCATTAGTGACAATTTCATTGCTAATTCTTCCACAGACCCAATTACTCTAATATTTATAGTCATGTTTTTTTTCACTTTTTCTTTTCTTTATGTTCCTCTTTCATCTCTGGTGGTTTCTCTTCTGTACCTTCCACAGTTCCCTCATTCCTGCCTATTTTTACATTTTCCAATGTACTTTCCCCAGTCCTCAGCCTATGCCTGTTTTCCTAAGGAAACTTCGTGTGTTCTATGGCTTGAAATCTCATCTAAATTTACAGAAGTAAATATGCATTTCAGAAAATTAACTCAGGTATGTTATGTCTTTTAATAAGACACTGTGTAAGTCTCTCATAGTTCTTTATTTCTTCAATTCTTCTGACACTCTCCAACTTGAGTTGGATGGATAGAAAATGGAAGGCCCTGCAAATCACTGACGTATTTTATCATGAGGGGAGAGGGTTGAGAATGGATGATGGGCATGAACTGAAATGAACCAATAGAGATGCATACTAGGAAATGCTGACCATTTCCTAAATACTTAGTTCCCAGGACACAGGGGAAAGATGACTGAAAGAAATTTAAGGAGATCAAAACGTAGTGTACAGCACAGTAATCCCAGATCTGGAAGAGTTAACAGGATGATAAAAATTGTGACTAGCTTTAAAAAGGCACTGTGGAAAGACAGAAAAAGATGAGTAGAACATGTAGTGCTTTCTAACTGTGCCAAGTACCCCCTTATGTGGGCAGTGCCACACCTATGGGGAGTCATCGTTATTCTGTCTGGTACTGCCTACCATTACAGATCAATCTACAGAGCTGCTCTTCAACAGTTCATAGAAGAACTTTTAGGAATATGATTTTCTCTTTGTGGCAAATATGTCTCAACACAAGCTACAAGTCCAATATTTAGCACCCATGTTGGCCTGAACTTTCCTTGGCACTAAAAGGAAATACTGTGTGACAAGGCTTTGTTCCATTGGAAAATTCAGTTGCTCACTAAAATACAGTGAGATTTTTCTAAAGCCAATGAATGCTACTTGTGTTTTAATGAGTGTTAATGAGCTCTGTGATTGTCCTGTGAAGCAAAATTCTATCTCATTAGGTAGATTTCTAAAATACTTAAAAATGAGCATTAACATATATATATATATATATATATACATATATATATATATATATATATATATATATATATATATATATGTATTGATTTCATACTTAATTAGTTTTTTCACTTGCCACACCATGGGTAAACATCCAGAGCTGTCGAATAAAATGGCAAATTTGTTGTTTGCGGTAAGAACCTGTGCAAGTACTATGAGACTGTTCACTGCTGTGCTAATAAATTAGCATGTTATAACTTGACTCAAAGAAAATAGGACATAAGCAGGAAGTGACAAATGATTCTAAATTGAGTGGGTATTGCTTTGCATTTAGTATAGAATATGGTAGTGTGAAATATTTCCACTCATATACTGAGGTGCAGAAGTCAATGATATTGATTATTTTCCTTAATGGAGTGCTTATCACATGACCTAGAATTTACATACAGTAGTTTTCTTTATAGCACTAGCACTTAAATTTAGAAGTATTATTCACAAATTATAGGTAATTCAATTTTTGAAGAAGAGAGATGACATGGGAAGTGTATATTTAGCAGCCCCATTAAAATGCAAGGAGAGCTGCAATATAGGCCTTAGACTGGGTGCTCAAGGTAAAGCCGGGAGGATAGGCAGAAGTTTGCCAGAGGACCTGAGAACTGGCAGAAAACAACCAATGGGCTCATGCTTGATAGAACAACAAGAATGAACCTGTAGTCAGCATCTGGGACATATACAGCTGCTTCTGATGATAAAGACTCCCCAGAGAAAGAAAGAGGCAGCCTTTAAAATTCGCTAGAGAAAAGAGCCATGTGACCTGTGAAATGACAGATCTGGACTTCCCATGGTTTTTCACAGCACGTGCAGGTGCCCAACTTGAAAGTTTAAGTTTTAATGGCTGGGGTGTTGCTTTTGAGCTCTACTTCAGCCTTTTTTGCTTGGGTATTCCTCCTTTCAGGATGGGAGCGTGCATCCTTGGGCTATATCACCACTGATTGGTGAATGACTTTTGTGCTTCTAGAGGCTTGCTAGAGCAAGACACTTGCCTTGAGTCACAGGTGATACTTTAAGGTTTAGAACATTGAATTACAGTTGAATTGTTATGGCTCTGGAACATCAGAAGTCAATGATTACACTTTGCACTCTAAGAAGTACGTTAGCCCTAAAGAAGAATATTTTGATTTGCACATGACTTGAACATGTACCACAAGAGTTCATTCACTGAAATTTACTTATTTATGTTTCTATTTACATATTTACTTACATGTTAAATGTTTTTATGCATTTAGTACAGGATCTATAGGGTCTCACTACACAGATTAGACTCACAGTGATTCTCTTGTTTTCCCAAGTGCTGGGATTATAGGCATATGCCAGCATGCCCAGTCTTAGTCACCATCTTATCCTGCTTAAGGGGAGGGGCTGGCATGACATATCAAAGATCAAATCCAGCTTCCTGAGCCTGCCTAAGCAAATGCTTTAATCTGCTGAGCTATCTGGCCAGCCCCATTCATTGAAATTTAATCCCTCTCATGAGGCATTAAAAACATGGATACTTAATCTGGGTTAGGTATTTTGAGGATGAGCTCTTGAGAAGTGATTAGGGTTAATAAGATTATCACAGAGTAGCCCTGTGCTAAACACTGGTTGCAACCTAATACAAAGAAAGAACTACATTGTGTGTACTTCCTGTTTATATCATGTGATTCCTGCCACCACGCATGACTTTGCCAGCAAGAAGGTCTTTATGAGATATTTCCCATCTACCTTCAGTTTCCAGAGCTCTGAGCCAAAATGAACTAAAAAAAAAAAAAAAAAATTAGCTTGTCTCCTGGATTTTGTTATGGAGCAATGCAGAAGTTTAGGAATTACAACCTCTGATTTTTCAGATGTTTCCTACTCAGTCTATGAAGATTAGTGAATAGCTCACTGTTAGTCAGTTAAAATACTATAATATGAACCTAGCTCTTTGTAACCAAAAAGTAGTAGTTCTGTTCTCATACTCCATTATATAGATTTGGATAGTATTCATCATAATAGACATTAGGCTAAAGAAGATTGATGGATTTGAAACATTGGAAACACATCATTGAATTATTGGAAAAGATGAAAGACAATTTTAATTTATCTAATAATTTTTTTAAGTTCTAATTTATTTTTTAAATGATTTTCTAATAGATTGTATAGAACACACTCAAATGAGAGTATATTGATCAATCTGAATTATTTTAAGTAGATTAGTTTTTCTAAAATATCAATCTTTAGATTGTTAAAGATACTTTTTGAGATTGACATACATAGTATTAGTCCAAGTACACATTTCCAAATATAGCATTCTGGTAACTATTAGAAAGTTTGGAAAACATATCAATAAATACATTGTCAATGATTTGACTCCAAAAACTGGTAAAATAAAATATATAATATTTTGCCTGTTTGGCCTATTTTGTAAGCCCTTTCAGGAGGGCACAGTTTGGTTGTTATTACATAAAATATTTCAGATATACTGTGAATAGAGAAATAGATAAATAGATTGCCATGTAAGAATGAGAAAAGAAGAAGGAGATTTTGATAACTGCTAGCACTACATATTTCCTTTTCTTGGTGGGATTTTAAAACCTTTGGACTATTTCTCTGTTTAGTGCTAATCGGATTTCCTCCAATGGCATTTGCAAAATGTATGTAATCAAAAACAAATCTGATTTGTTTGGATGAGAGAGTTACATTTGCATTCCCACAAGGCTAAATATCTTTGTTATTGGGCATATGTCTACAGCTTATCATAACTAGGAAAAAAGAGAACAGTTATCAATACAGGTTTACATATTTGATAAATTGAAATAGAATTATCTGGTGTGTGGACAAATATCACTTTTGTTAAATTACTAAATTTCTGGGGAAAACCTACTACTACTCATTTTCTTATACATAGCTATCAGTGGAAATTGTATGTTTATAAAAGTAGGATAATGCAATACTGTATATTCACCAATTCCTCATAATAAATGGAGAACATACACATTGAAAATATACACTAAGAAAATAAAATAGATAAGAATAAAAATACCTAGAATCAAGGAAAGATAAATTTTGTCTTGAGTAGAGAATGATATGTTACAGTTTTGTTTGTGAGATATCAAAAGAATGTGTTGATTCAGTAAGTTTAATTTTCAAACCAGTCAGCATCCTGTAGCTAAAACAATGTGCTGAAAGTTTTGGGCTTCTCTGTTTTTAACTAGTTATTTTGATGTTGCCCTAAGAGAAGTGTATGATTTTATACTGAAGTTAGAGCATAGGCAGGAAATTACCTCTTCGCTTTAACTGACTTTTATCTAAACACAGAGCTAGAAGGAGAAACAGAATCATGTGCTGTAAAATTAAATGTAGGATAAGCTCATCTGCAAGTTCAACTCAACTTTATAATATTAAATGCTAAATTATAGAGCTACTGAAGATTTTTCTATTAAGTAATGTTAAGATGACTTCAAAATATCAGTCATTTCTGAGTTGTGTTGTATTTGACACATTTCCTCAGATACTGATGTAGTGATTCTTTACCACAAGTCACACATTCACTTTGGAAAACAACAGAAAATAAATATGTAACTATGCATTATGTGTCACTTAAGTATATATTTGTGTCTGAATAAAACAGGGTAATTAAACATCTAAATATTGCTTAGGACTACCACAGTTTCACTTTTCACCATGAGGACCATAAATCTCACAGATTACTACACTAATTATTCTTGTTCTGAAATAGTAAGATAATTACTGAAGCAGTACTCTATTCAAAGTGAAAATTGGATCCAGCCTCCAGCACACGTAAATTAGGAGACTTTTCTTTACCTTTTTTTTCTTCTTACAAAATGTTCTGATATCCTTTTGAAATGCATATTATGGTTTTAGAAATAGTAGCTCCATTAACAGGAGATTCCATGCTAGGTAAGGATGTCATCAATGTGATTATTTTACCTGTGCTCACATTCTCGAGGTATTTCATACATGAACAATAACCTTATTAGAAACTGATTTCATTAGCCTCTCTCTCTCTCTCTCTCTCTCTCTCTCTCTCTCTCTCTCTCTCTCTCGCTCTCTCTCATTCTCTCACATACACTCACACACACTGAAATAAAACAACAAAAATAGCAGTATATAAGCTGCAAATTTTTAGCAAGAATTCAAAATACTAGGTAAGACAAATTATATAGATCATGAGTGCTTTGAAGAAAACTATTGAGAAAAAGTTAATGTTTTTTTTTTTTTTATAGAGAGTAAACTACTCATAGGTTCACTGTAATGAGTTTCCCTTCTCATTTTGCTGCTGTTCTATCTGTCCTTGAGGATAGAGATTCCATAGAGCTCTTCTGGTGTCCAAGTTCTGGAAAAATCCTGGCATACACCTTGTATTCCATTAACATTTGTTTTCTATTAATAGATTAGTCTGGATTTTAAGATAAGTAACTCGTATTTTTTGCTCACGTGATTTACTCCATGACTATATGAGTCTTTTTAAAACAGCACAATTAATATCATCATTCCAGAAGTCAAAAGCCCAAAATCTCAGCCGGAATTTCCAGTAGGCAATCTCCAACACTCGTGCTCGCACAAACCACACTAAATGTTCACATCAATTGTTCTTGAGATTGAATGTCACTGCTCCCCACCCACAGCTCCTTGGGCCCAAAGCTTTGAGGCCCTGTGGTTGAGCTGGGGAGAGGCAGAAGAGAGGCAGGGTCTCCTACGTGTATGACGCCCATTACCTTTGCTTCTGGAAGCATCTATCCCAAAACTCCTGCAGGACTGCAAGACAGAGTGGAAAGTAGAGAATGGTCAGGCGGGCCAGCGCTCAGGTCTCACGCGCTGTCTTGGACCCAGTGCTTTTTGCTAAGGTTCAGAAAAGAGCTGGAAAAAAGTAAAATCTCACATAAAACCTAATGTTTGTATTTACTAAAATAATATAATAATAAAGAATTTGTGATAGTTCTTTAATTTGATTTTTAAAACAGGTTTCAAAAGTATAGCGTTCAATGGTAGTGGCCACTAAATATTCATTTGCATTAGTATTTCCTACAAAGTTTAAGTGCGTATATTAGAAGTTTCCGAGTGGTTTACTGTTTTTTTTTTTTTTTTTTTTTTTTTTTTTTTTTTTTTTTTTTTTTTTTTTTTTTTTTTTTTTCTTCTTCTTCTTCTTTCTTTCTTATTTGGTTTTCCAGTATTGGGGATTGAACTCCAGACCCTGGGCTTGCCAGGCAAGTGCTTATTCCACTGAGCTATCTCCCTGGCCCAAAACTTGAAAAGGATTTAAAGGATTTATTTATTTATTTATTTATTTACTTATTTACATATTTCTTTACTTATTTGGCTGGCTTAGGCTGCCTTAATGATGGATCTAAGGATTGAACCAGAGTCCTCTGTATCTAACTGGGATTGCTTGTGCAGGTACTTGAAACACTGAGGTAACCTGAAAGTCCCCCAAGTGGTTTGCTTTTTAAACTCATGATAATTTTTGTCAGTGGAGGAAGGTGTCAGTAAGATACAGTATGATATATCATTATAACAATTTGAAATGATTTCCAAAATGTACATGCATGTGAGATATCTCTCTCTCTCTCTCTTTCTCTCTCTCTCTAAAACATTTTAGGTACAGCCTAAGCAAATATTTCTCCAAAAAAAAGTTTTTTCTGAGTATGGCTAGAACACTCATTATCTGATAATAACAAGTAAATCAACCACATATTGATAAATTGCTTCATTAACTGGAAAATTGGTTTAACCATCTTACCTAAGCTGAAGTTTACGAGCACATTATGCCATACAAAGAGATACAATTCCTATGTCTTCACGTTGAACTCAATTTTGGGATTAAACATGATTTTGGTAAATATATATACATATATATTTATATGCATATCTCTAATAATATATATTTATTAATAAATATGCAATATATAATATGTTCAATAATATGTACATTCAATACTGTATGTTCACTAATATATATGTATTTAATAACACATATATTCAATTACATATATTCAATAATATAACTATATAACTATTAGAGGTGACCTCTGTTCACTTTTCAGTACATTCTTTGGGAATGACACTGACTTATTTTCCAAATAGTGTTGAGGACAGAGTGCCTGAGAATGCAAGATGAACGTGCTTCAGGATAAAAATCTTTCTCACCTGCCCTGGTTGTTCTTGTGACTCCTATGAACATAAGAACGGCATCCAATGCCATTACCAAGAAAACTGCACATGCGCCTCCCTACTGGCCCACACCCGCCAGCACACATATTCAACCTCCTTTCTCCTGTGGCTGGCTGAAGTGCAACAGTAAAGATTCATGAAATGAGCCAAAGGCTCTCTACTAGGTGGAGCATTATGTATCCTTGAATTTGGATTTTAAACTATTGCTATGAGTGCAAACCTTTCATTATTTTGTTGTATAAATGAGAAGTAAACATTGGCAGGGCCTGGTCCTGCAGAGTTTGGGTACTGAGACAGTTAAAATCTTCTCAATTAATGGAATACATCCAATTTATTCTGCTTAGATGACAACAAATAAATGGCCCTTTTAGTCTTAAGACTTGGAATTTAAAACATTTATGTGTTCCTTTAAATATCTTTCTCAGAAGCTTTCTGGTATTCAGCTTTATTAGGGTTCCATCACTAAATCTTTCTTTGAAAAGTGTAAGTATCTTGTTATCTTTCCCTAATTCTCTTTCTTTCTTTCTTTCTTTCTTTCTTTCTTTCTTTCTTTCTTTCTTGCTTGCTTGCTTGCTTGCTTGCTTGCTTGCTTGCTTTCTCTCTCTCTTTCTCTCTCTCTCTCTCTCTCTCTCTCTCTCTTTCTCTCTCTCTCTCTTTCTTTCTTTCTTTCCTTCTTTCTTTCGCTTTTGGTTGTTACAGGGTTCCATATGCAGCTCAGGCTCAGTGAACCTACCACTTTGAGCCTCCCTAGAACTAGGATTTCCAGCACGTGCCACTCTACGCAGACTCTGATAGGCTCAGCCCACTCTAGGGGTGGTGCTGGCATGGCATACGGTGCCAGGGACAGAACTACTGTCCCTTCACTTGCCTATGCTTGCCTAGGAAGGCGCTTAATCTACTAAACCCCCTCGTTGGCCCTTCATTTTCACGGGTACCTTTCTCCTCAGTTTATACTTCCAGCAAATGTAGCTCTATTTGTTCACATATAGTGCACATATACCTCTGTACACATACATGCTCACTTGCAACTGATTCTGATTTTAATTATGTAATTAATTGTAAGTAGGGTTTCAGGAACCAGCAGTGATGCCTGAATCAGTATGGAAGCATTCCTATGGCACAGCCATCCTTCACCCTTTGTGACTGAAATATACCTACCTGACAAAATTCACACACATCTTCTCCTCCTAATAGAAGTAGAGCACCTAAGAGGAACCGCTGCTTCTCCTCATTCCCATAGCTCTGATTGCACGCGCTTGCTTTCTTTGCAAGGAAGGATATGAGTTAATCTGGCACGAAATCTATGGCTTCTGACCAGCAATATCATTTTCCATTTTTACAATAAATTACCTTAAAATTCATCCATTGTAACTTTGATTAACAACTAATTACTAGCCCCACTTTCTGCTATGAGTCTTTCCATGGGAATTGTCAAGATTCTGCCTAGATTCAGGAGTCGGTTCTGTCAGTCGGTAGAATATAAGCTTGGAGATTTCAGTTTTCTCCATAGCATAAATGAGAACAATATTTATATCTTCAGATGGAAGCCGCCTGAGTAAGCCTCTGTGACGTTGAGTGGTAACTACTCAGAAACCATTATCTATTGTATCAGTTGGTGTCAGGAACAGGAAGTGCAGCATTGCAGTGATTTCAAGCACGAGCAATCTACTGGAGTCAGTCAGTCAGTCAGATGCCTACGCTGGTTTTACATACACATCTGGATTAGGTAGTACCTCCCACCTCAGAGCCACTGCTCAGGCTGACAGGTTGAGGCTCACACCACACAGCCAGCAAGGTGCAGGGTGAGGAAGCCACTGTTGTCTCAGATGAGCCCCAAGGGCACAGCTGTCACTGGCCTTGAGGGGCCTGCAGGTGTGGCCACTTACACCACTGCGCTCAGGCTGTTGTGCTTATTGAATGAGCACTGTCGCAATCCCAGGATCCACCAACCTGCTTTTGACAGCAAAAGCAAGCGGACCAGAAGCAGCCTGCGCAACCTCTGCTTTTCAGAACTCCTGAAAGTTCACAGTTAATGGTGGAATTTAGTTTCCATTCAGAATAACAGACATGAGAGTATGAGAAATATATTTATGTCTTTTTTAGAATTAGAAATCCAGGAATGCTTATGGGATCAGCTGAGTCGCAGGTGATGTTTACTGTGTTATTAACGGAGACACTGACATCCCCACAGGCAAAGTGCACAATATGATGTATAAGCAAAGGTGGAAAATACACGTTGCGGAGCACTGAAAGTATGCTTAGCAAGGCTGATCAGATAGCGCAGTGGACTAAAGAGCCTGCTTAGGCAGAGCACAGTGGCCAGAATTCGATATCAGGAATGCTGTGCCAGTCCTGCCCCTGGGGCGGGCTGAGAAGGCGATTGCGACTTGGCATGGTGGCGTGCACGCGTAGTCCCAAGCACTTAAGAGGTGGGTAAACAGGGGGATCACTACGAGTCCTATCTAAATAGTGAAACCCTGTAGACTCTGTTCTAAATACATTATTTAAAAAATGAAAGTATGCTTACCACATGCCCATCCACTTTTAAAATTGGTTTGCTCAGCGGTTTTAGTCCACTTCTTCTAATAGCTCTTTACTGTTGAGCAATAGCTTTGAATTGGGCAATTGCTTTTCATTTCAGATGAGAGGTAATTATGAAGTTTATTGTTTATGAATTACAACTTTTACATTAAGAAGAAATAAACAAAACACTGTCAATCTTACATGCAGCAAATGGTATATATAATAATTACCGGGGGGACTAAAGACTTATAAAATAATGTCTTCAAAAACCTTTGATTTGACATGTTTTCTTTATCAAGGAATTTATTATTTTTATCTTGAGATAAAAGAAGAGGAACACTATAAGTTTACAAAAAAAAAAAAGAAGAGGACAGTAGGTGAATCGAATGTTGGTGTAAGTCTAACAAGCACTCACCACAATGAGGATTTCTCTGCTCTAGGCCAGCATGTATAAGCATAACTACATTGAGTAGGAATTAGCTATCATTACAGTGGGGGGAAAAGTAGTCTTCCTTTGTGAGATAGATACATTCCCAAGTGCGAAGATGCATTTCTTTGATTTGGTAGACACCATTGTGATCACGTGGATTCAACCACTGTCACATCTGACACAAAACAGAGAGATTAGCTCCAGATGGGTTTTTGACTTCTATCGTAGTAAGCTAGCGCCTTGCTGCAGTTCTTCTCTGGTACCAGGGGCAGATCGGTTTTTCAACACAGCAAGGCTGCTAAGAGCAGAAGTCAATGAATAGAGAGATAAGAAGATAGCAGTTGTTCGTGCTCATTTTTTAACATAGTGCAACTGAATCTACAGGTATAAGTAGGGATGAAAATTTCCAGTGATTTCTAGCAAACTAAATAGCAAATCAGTGTTTACAAAACAATGAGCATTAACTAAATTCTGTGTAAAGACCAAGATATAAATGATAATATGTTCAGTGAGAGATAAAGTCCTCAAAGAAGAAATCTTAGTGAGTTTCAAATCCAAATACTACAGCGATCTATGGGGATAGTGCACCGTGTTAGTAATGGGAGAAAAGAAAGCATTTGTAGAATGTTAATAAAGACTTAAGAAAGTTAGTGATTGAATACTTTTGTCCTTTTTAATTTCTTACAACCTTTTTAACCAGTTTTGCCTGTTTATCTCTGGTAATCTAAACAACTAATTAGAAAGCAGCATTATGCAATATAATAACTATGATTGAAGTCCCCTTACTTTGTTAAGTGAAATTATGTATCATCTCACATGGTCTTCTTTTGCTACTTTTTTGTTCTCTATTTTAAAATGTCAGGTAGAACTTACACATACCGGGGTACAAAGTTTATCTCTGACACCTGCCCAAAACTACTGAGATGAGGATTTTACTAGAAAAGAATTAATCATACACTGCAGGGAGGTTGTGGGAGTGGAAGGGGTCCTAATAGCATAACATGGGTAGCTGGCAAGCAGGTGAATAGATGATAAGTTCCTTGGCCTGACCCAGAACACATGGCCTTCACTATCAGTGAAGAAAGCCAAGAGGCAACTTGGTCACTAGCACACTCAGGAATTACATGCATATCAGATACTTTCAGCAATAAAATGAAGACGGAGCTAAAATTAGAATAAATAGGAAAAAGTCCAAAGTTCACTGAGAGAACTAAAGACTTAGAACAGAAAGAGAAATGCCTAAGAAAAAGATCCACTTCATAAAATTAACTAGAAATTAACTCTAATTAACTAGAAGAACTGGCATTGGGGCATCAGGCTGTCCACCATAGATATAGTATTTCCAATGAACATTGTAAACACACTAAAATTCAAACAAAGATATGGTAGAGCAATAAATAGTAAAACATGATTAAGAATAAAATTTAAGGGTGAAAACATAAAAGTTGAAGGGTTTGAAACACAGAATGCACTCGAGCCCAATAACAAATGAGTTGATGACTTTGAAGATCAAGTTGAACAATTAAATCTGAGTAAAGAGACAGAAGGGAAGGATAAAGGAATGGAAACCCCGCAAAGCGCTGTTGAATGATATGAAGGAGAGGGATAGACTTGCCAGCGTCATACTAATAAGGATCCCCCAAAGAATAGATACTTCAATATACAAAGCAATTCTTGTGAAGAAGTAATTGAGCGTACCAGAATACAAAGGAGAAAAATGGCACCCGATTGAAAAGGCCTATGAATAATTATACCACAAAATGTAGGAAAAAATAAGTAATGAAAAACTCAAAGTTCCCAGAGGAAAGCGATATTCACCTAGAAATTTTTACAAAATGATAAACTTTTAACTGGCATTGGTAAGAAAAGTAATATAAGAAAACAAATTAGACTAAAGAGAAATAAGTGTATCTGGAAATGTATACTAAGCAAAATTAATATTTTAATCAGACAGTAAAATAGCAACCATATAATGTTTTTATCCAATAGTACCTCACATTAATCACACCAAACCCCTCAGGAAAGCAAATCTTTAAACAAAATAATTGAAAATTAAGACAAAAATAAGCATTAAATGCATCTAAATAAAATGAGCATAAAATGACCTAAAATATGTAATAATATTTGTCAACAAAAATAAGGAAATTTCAGTGTTGGAAAAAACCAAAAGATCTGTAAATTACATAAATCTAAAATTTTCACACAATATGAGAATAATAGGGGTTATGCTGCACAGAAAATATAAATGAAATGTACATATTCAGAACCAGAAATTGACAGTAGAGTATGTGTATCCATACACATACATACAACTAAGTACAAGAAAAACATCCACCTCAAGAAATTAACTAGAAATTAACTCTAATATAAAAAACTAGTATTGGGCCACCAGGCCACCCACTGTAGACACAATATTTCAGATGAGCATGGTAAACACGCTAAAATTGCTTATAAATAATACATATAATGTGATTAATAATATATATTGCATATTTACGTAATATACATAAAGCATGTGTTTGTATTTTGTCTCAATTTCCCTGACTGAAGGTATTTTATAGTATTGAAGAAATTTAAGATTAATAGGTTTTCAAAGTTGTCACATTTATTTTTCTGAAGTTAGTAAAGGTTGAACATGCCCTGAAACCCTGAAAGAATTTTTGAGCCTGTATTTGTGACCCTATTTGTAGACAACACCCTGAGATCATAACATTGCAATCGAAAAAAAAAAATTTGTGTTTGTGTGCAATGTCTAGATTATAAAATAAGATAAACTGTTTAGTTTCACATACACATGCAATTACACACAAACACACTTACTTGTGCAATATGTATTATGTATAAGTAAGCATGTAGGATTTAGATCTAAAATGCTTGTATTTCTAGTTTAAAAAAAGCGTGTTTTCTAAAATGTCCCTGAAATGTTTGTGGAGGTGGGATCTGGTCAGAAGAAGCAGATCGTGGGGTAGCAAGGTGGCTCAGCAGAACAAACACCTGCTTTGGCAATTGCAGGGACTGGGGTTCATTCTCTTATGCCCCAAGCTACTCTAGCCCCACCCCGGGTGCCCTGAACTGGCAGCCGAGTCCAGGCATGGTGGCACATCCGTGTAATTCCATCGCTGGGGAGGTGGCAAACAGGAAGTTCACTGTGAGTCTGGTCTGTGTAGTGGGGCAAGCGCGAAGTGCTCCTGGTTTCCCTCCATCTCTGTCTGTCCCTCCTTGTCTCTCTATTGCTCTTGTCTGGCCCTCATGCTTGCTTTTGCTCTCTGCCCTGTCATTTCTACTATGCAGCCAGACGGTCGAGTACTAAATTCCCCCAAAGTCCTTCAGTCATTATGGATTTTGTTCCGAGAAAGTAGCCAATGAAAAATACAACATAGAATTGAAAGTCAACTCAAGTATTTAACTTTTCATTTTGTTTTGATTATTTTCAGTTAAATGGAGGAAAGTGACAAACATAGAATCATAAGCAATTTAAAAATCCAAAAATTACTTTTTAAAAGCAACTTGGAACATGTTTCTAGGTGAGTAATGTGTGTGTGTGTGTGTGATGGCTTGTATATGCCTACGAGTGAAGATGTGCGGTCTTGTCCTCTATAAATATTAAAGTTCGGTAGCCAAACTTTGCCTTGCTGTTCTATGTTGCTCTTCATAAGAAATTCATTCATTGAGGGGAGCCTTGGTGTTGTATGTTTAAAACTTTTTTAGGAAAAACCAAAAGCAATTTTTTTTTTTGAAAGAAAATGTTTCCACTGTGCTTTTCAAGTACTCTGCAACAGAGTCGTTCAGCACAGCTTCTCAAGATTCACACCAGTTTCTAAAACACGGCACTGAGCTTTCTCAGCATTTTCTTTTGTGTTTGAGAAAATAATGAATCAATGAATTAAAAAAAAAAAACTCAAATGCAATCCATGAAATGTACTGCTCAATTCTACCGTTAGCAATGTTGATCAATAATTGAGCTCGCTTTCTTTCTCTACGTTCTTTTAGGCTCCATTCACAAGAAAGAATAGGAGGGAATGAAAAGAAATCCAAAATTACAGAAGAAAAATGTTAACCTTTACACAGCAGGAACTTACGTTAACTGTGCAAACAGCTTATTCAAAAATGACTAAGTGCTAGCGCCTTCAATGGGGTGATGGTTATTTACTAAGCATGTTTGCCCTCGAACAAACCTTTCCAGATGACCACAGAGGAAACTCAACGTGGCTGTGGAAAGACATTTGTTAATACCAAGCAGGAGATTTCAAACAAGTGGTCAAATCTGGAACAAAGAACACGAACACTGCTTACTCCTGATGTAACACTTAAACCCCAGCTTGAGTTTGATCACAAGAGGGATTTTATTTGCATGTGATTCTATTAAAACTTTTCATTGTCCCAGCAAAGAGAGGCTTATGGGGAAGCTCAGGAGAACTTTCTATTCTAAACAAAAGTTTTCTTGACCTAACCTAGGCAGACGTAGGAATAAAGTAGAACACACACATGTTGTCTTTGTGTCAATGGCATAGTTAGCCAGCGACTAAATGAAATTTGCCCTATCTTTCTCACTTGAGAAGTTATTTTCCCACACTACTTCTCTCCCTATTCTTGTGCTGGGGAGCAGCTGTCCTATCCATCTGCCCAAGCTTCCCTATTGCACCAGCAGGTCAGCCATCTTTGTAGGTAAATCTAGTAAGGCATTCAGAGCTTCTTTGATATAAAATGTGGGGCTGACAGATAAAGCACTGTTCATATCCTAAAGTCCTCCATGAGCAGAACTAACACCAACTAAGATGGAAGCTTGGCAAACCAACTCAACGATAAGAATTATTATTATTATTATTATTTTGTGGGCCCTGGGTTTGAACTCACGATCTTGCACTTGCCAGGCAAGCACTTGTGCTATGGATCCATCACCCCAGCCCCAAGAATTTAATGCTAATTCAAAGTATTCTGAAGAGGATCGCTGACTGCACAAATGCCATTTAATGCCAACATGCAGGACCTCAAATGTGGCTTTGCCCAACAGTGTCAAGATGTCAGAGGGACTGCCTGCTTTCCTCTGCACGTTTCATGTATAGGAAGTTATTGGATTGCAGATTAGCAGCAAATAGGGAATTATTTTAAAACAAGTTCTTCTGAGATGAAAATCTCTAGGGCTGAGGTTTCTAACAGCCAACCCATGAAAATACTTCTCATAGGTAGGTATTTGGAAATCAAGTAACAACAGAAACCATTAAAAGTATAATAGCAAAGTGTTATGCTTGCATTGAGATTTTGGTGGTGAAAATTGCTCAGAATTGCTAAGAAGAATCATTAGCTGATTTTCATTGACTGGATTCATGAAATTCACCAATGTTACTCTTAGAATGGGCAGAACATTACTCTGTCCAAAGATAAATGATAGACACCTGGCCTGTATGGTGAAGGAAAATGAGAGGAGATACTTGAATCAAGAAAAAAAAAGTAAATACATAGGTTTTGGCAAAAGAGCCCTCTCAAGAGTGCCAGTTGCAGAAACGGCCTTTGCACAAGGGAGTTCAGAGTCTGAGAGCGTTGTACTATAGGCCTGGAAAGACGGGGTGCATAGCGAGCAGCTGGGGGCCATGGGCTTTGTTAGCAGAGAGGGCTGGATAAGCCTTTCAAAGTTTCTGGGAGCTGGGAAGCCAATGGGTTGCAATTACTGCATAAGCTGTTAAATCAATAAGCCCAACCTATTAATACCATGGACAGTTTGAGAGTCCCATGTGGCTTTGCTAGCAAGCCTCCATATGGAATTTGGTTCCGGTTGCTCTCTCACACCTTAGATTTGCAGCGCACTCTGCCGGGCTGGCCAAGAAGAAACTTTACACGATTCTTTTCTCTGTGACTTCTTTGCCAAGGGACCCACGTGCCAGTAGGGGAGACAGTTGCTATTACAGTTTGTGGGGGAGACGGGGAGTTAGGCTGTGCTTAGTGTTGTCCGGAATGGGCTGAGCAAGTAAGACGAGAAAGCAAAGGAGAGGAGCGAATTAAATGAAAGACGTTTACTCAGGGACCTTCATGGCCAGCGCCCCTCTGTTGTGGCAGCTGTCTTGGTATGCACTGGCTTTTCAAAGGTGACTAATATTACAGAGCCTGGGAGTGGAAAGCAGGTAGCTATTCTACAAGCAAAGGTGAAAATCAGAGTAGAAATACCCTACCTGGAATATTTTCCCAGCCTATCCACATGAAGCATAATTATTAAGATTAAAAAAGTATATATATATATATATATATATATATATATATATATATATATATATACACACATATATCCTCCGAAGTGGCTGTGAACATCATTAACTTTACATGAAGAGAAGCAAGGACCAGGCCCAAAGGCAGCACCGATGCAAAGCCAGAACCCACACCGAATAAGATGCGGTTCTGAGCCCAGCAGCTTGTTGGGTAGAAAGAGGGTGTGTGGCATCCCAGTCAGAGAAGGCAAGGGCTGAGTGAGCTGAGGGCAGGCTCCAGGGCGCAAGGCTGCTGAGGGAGTTCTGCGCCTTTGTCTTTAAAGTAGAAGGGAAAATGCAGAGAGTTTCTGAGAGAAATTCCATTTAAAGGGGTCCTTTAAGACACAAAATTGTAAGAGTGCTTTGCAAGATGAAGGTTGAAGGCCCTTACCCCGTGTCCCTCAGGATTCAGGAGGCACAGAATACGGCAAAGATTTTGGGAAAGGGAAGGATGGCAAAGCTGCAAGCCACATTGCAAAGCTTTTGAAATATCCGTCTTCATGTATGCATTCATTGTGTCGTGGCGAAACTGTAGTTAGACATACAAGTTATGTAAGTTGTTATTTAGAAAAGTAGTTGAGAGTTCCCCGTGTAAGACCACAAGGAAGGGCCCGAAGTTCGAGCTCTTGTGAGCATCTGTGAATTTATCACAGGGAAAAGGGCAAAATGACAAGGGGAAAGTTGAAAAAGAAAGGGACAGAACCAGGGGACAGAGTCAGCAGTAGCACACACACACACACACACACACACACACACACAGACATAGAAAGAGAGAGAGAGAGAAAGACAGAGACAGAGACAGACAGAGACAGAGAGGGAGGGGAGAAAGGGGGAGAGAGAGAGAGACAGAGAGAGAGAGAGAGAGAGAGAGAGAGAGAGAGAATTTTATAATTTTCAGGTGGCCACTGCTTCCAGCTTGGCACTTTATTTATTCAAGCTCACTGAAAGTGTTCCCTGTCGTGGTAATTTGGTGCTTGAGCTGTGTGATTTAGTGCAGAAGTTAGCCTGGCAAAGGCTAGGGGAAAAGCATTGTGAATGGAGCCAGGTAGATTGGTGAGTGGGATTGCAGAACTCAGATAGGTTAAAAAGAAACAGAACATAGACTAATGAAAACGTTTGGAGCTTTTTTGTAGAAAAAATAAACAACGGGGACAAGAGGAAATGGCACCTTCCTGCTGCTTTGTACCTCTGTGCACCCAAATCCCCAAGTTTTCCACCGCTGTTCTCCCCAGCTGGCTTATGTTTGTTTTTACCTCTAAAACCTACAACCCCTCAAATCCCTTAAAGACTCAGTACATACAAAATTAGTTTAATTGATAAGATAACGGGCTGACACAAGACCTAAAATAGCAAAACAGATTCAAAGGCATCAGACAGTGCCTTTTGGGAAAACATCTCCCATTGCAAAAATGTACGGTAGGCTGGTCCCTTGCCTTTGTATGTAAATTGGGCCGCTACATTTCTGACAGTGAGGGACCCATAACATCTCTCTTGCACATCAAACCACAGAGCTCAGTACATTTAGAAATGCCAGACTTCCACCCCTAAGCTCATAAACATTTCCAGCTCCAGCCTGCAGTGGAGCTCTCTCCTGAGGGTACCCACTCTTCTTTGATTATTTACTGTAATGTCTGACCAACAAATTTCTACATGTCTCTCACCGATGGACTTTGAACTGGCTTTTATCATTGAATTGAAAGCTGACTAACATTCCCAGAAATGGAGTGTAATGAACAGGGCCCAGGGACAGCTGTGGTTGTTACTGAAATTCCCAGAAAGCTGGGATAGGGGAGTCCCAGAAAGCTAGGACTCCAGGTGACAGATTGCAGCTTCACCTGGGGGCTCTCTGTCTGTTGCTTTCTGCCTTGCTTGGAACGCTATTGGTTGAACCCCAGATGGACCCAGTAATAGGGAAGGGATGGAGGTTCATGGAGATCGTGGTCACGTTCGTGACTAAGCACATGGTCCTCCCTTACTAAAGTGATTATGCACGAGATCACGCTGACTACCCAATGTAAAGCTGACTTGCTTCAGGGGTTGTTTGCTCAGTGAGGGACGAATCTCAGTGAGTCCCCAGAGCTACCTTCATCGGGTCTTCAGCCTGC
>PVJA010024062.1:0-32285 GCA_004027025.1 Myocastor coypus | reverse complement strand
TCAGGTTTGAAACTAGCAGTTAATTGGTAGAATTCTCACCCTGATTGACTATATATGCTAATATCTGTGAAATCAGCAACTACACTGAGGATAGCAATATGCAGTACTAAAATCATGCTTGGAGTACCTATTATTCTGGTCTTCTCAATGCATACTGCTTATAATATCATATTCATTATTTCTTTTTTCTTTTTTTTTTGTCTTTTTGAGACAGGGTCTCGCTATGCAGTTCAGGATGGCCTTGAGCTCACTTTTGTAGCCCAGGCTGGTCTCGAACTCATATCGATCCTCCTGCCTCAGCCTCCGGAGTGCTGGGATTACAGGCGTGTGCCACCATGCCCGGCTTCATTATTTCTATACTCTCTCAAGTAAATGTTTGTTGGTTTTTAAAAAGATAACAAAAGAACAGGTGAGAAGAAAAAAAAATGCCATAGGATTGTCTTCCTACAATTTTGTATACAGTTAGATTTATATATTTCTGGGTCAAATGTATAATTTTTTTTTTTACATTCTATAGGGATTTAAACTTTAGACTATTAATGATTGTTGGAAAATATCTGTTCCCTGTTATGTCTAAGGTGTTTGATATTCAGAAAGATAGTGATGTTAAGCTCAAGTGCCTATGATACAAAATAATAATATCATTAAGCTTCTCTTCTGAATGATTAACAACTTAAGTTTGCAGACCAAAATGTTAGGGAAAAAAAAAAGATGGGATACAAGGATAGCCAATATTTTGTCCCGAGCCTTCTAATGTCAGTGAGGACTTAAGACATAAGAAAACCTGTACTGTCATAGCCCATAATTCAGCAGTACCCCAAATTCCCTGTTCAAGGAAACTATAAGGCTATAGAGGAAAGAGATCAGTGATGTATAGTGTGCCTAAGGAGAGTCACCTAGACAGAAAATATTCTCTCAGGCTTTCATACAGAGCAAACTGGTCAAGCAGTGGCCATGACTCATCAAGATGGCTGACACTGAAAAAAGATCTACAAAATGCTGTACATGATTCCAGGGCAAATCCTGACAAGATTTGACTGACCTCGTCAGATGCAAAAGTCATATTTTTTATATATAGGTCTTATTTTATCTTGGTCTTCACCATCCAGCAGAAAAGTCTAACCACAGGGTATAAAAAGGAAAGCCATATCAATATGCTTAGCTGTAAAAGGCTCAAGTCAACAGTGTCCACTATTGCCAGTTGTACTGATAACCCATTACTATTATAGACTACTCGACAATATATATATATATATATATATATATATATATATATATATATATATATATATATATATATATATACAGCTACTTTCTGTTTGTCCAATGAGAAAAAAAAGATTTGTACTAATATTATTTAAATAAGATATCATGTCTGCATCTTGTACTCTGAATAACTAGTATGAAGACAATATGCAATGTATTAGTTATTGTAACTGTCCTACTAATCTATTTTGAAACTGACTCAGTGCTATTTCTTCATAATTAAAATTAATACAAAATAACCAAATAATCCTAGAAATTCCATTCTACAGAGCAATTCCTCTTCTGGGTATTTTTCTGAATGAAAAAAAGAAAGACGTCGCATTACAGTGATTCATCTATAGCCATGTTTATAGCAGCACAGTTAATGATAGCTAAATCTTAGAAGCTAAATATATCTCCTTCAGTGGATGAATGGAGAATAAAAATGTATTACACAGAGTGGAGTACCACTCTGCCACAAAATGATAATCTTTGCTACTTTCAAAAGGATTCATACATTTTAAGACTGTAAGTTTAAGAGAAATAAATCAGATGCACAAGCTCAAATACTGCACGTTTTCTCTTATGTGAGAAATTCAAAATATAGAGTGAAACAAAACAGAGCAGATGCAGGCAGGGAGATAATTTCTGTTCAGAAGTGATCAGCAAATGGCACAGGGCTGCTTTTAATTGTGTGAATTGCATAGTAGGGTCCTGCATTCCATGAATGCTTACCTACTACCATACTCCTTTTGCAATAAAATGAGTTTCTTGATCTACAATGATGCAATATAGTACATAATGATGGGAAATGAATAATTTATAAGACATTAGAGGATTGCTTTGGAAGAAATGTTACATGCAAGATGTTAAATATGTTTCTTGAATAAGTCTTTACTGCAGTAATAACAAAATATTAACTTTTGCATGGCAGAAGCATTCTAATATAGTCAACCTACCAACAGTGAGCTGCCTTATCACCATTTAAATGTAAAATACTGGGCACATTAGTGGTCATTTTCTATGGAAGACTGAGCCTTCCACAGCATTCATAGCTAGATCAGCCCTGATGAATGAGTATTCATGGTGGCGAGCTCCATCCCTGCCACTTTGGCCACTTTGCTCATGTGCCCACTGGTGATGACAGAGGTACATGCTAAAGAAACCTTCTGATATCCACAGAACAGGTAATTCTATTCATTTAATCATCAAATTCTTTCTTTGCCAAAGTCCCCCTTTGGTGGACAGCTACATGGAATTCTCATTTTGCTCCCATTCAGAAAATCTATCTACATACCTCTTATCTGAATTTGTCATGCATTTTCAACAATTATTCCTACCAAAGCCATGACCAATTGCATAAACTGTTGATCACATTTCACGAATTGGTATACAATTACACATCTGGACACTTTATTCCAAGCAGTATGAATAACTGGGTTCATTGCTCAAAGTTGTGCTCACTGGGAAAATTTTGATCCAGGCTTTTTCTTCAGAACATCTTAGAAAATGAGAGTCACACTGCATCTGTTAACATTAGTGTTGTTCGTATATAGTAAATGAAGTCTGCATTCTAGGCTGAAGTCCTTCCCTCCCCTGTTTACTGATCACCACAGCCTTCCCACAAGACCACAGATCCAAGATCTGTGAAAGAGGATTAGGAAGCACAAACGAATTCTTCAGGCAGTTGAACCCCTTTGTAATGTACTGCTCTCAGTTGGTTATTGAGTGCCATTTCCATTTTTAAGACGGTAGCTCAAAATAATATTTAATTCATGATGAGAATCTCAGGTCACATACTTATCTGGTGTCCTGCCACTACATATTCAATCTCAAATAACTTCTAGCAGCAGTCCCAGAACTGTCTCTGTAAAGGAGTCTAGTTATCTTCACCTGATGACTAGACTTTGCTAAGAAATCTTGAGCATATGGGATGTGATTGAGCAGTAGTGGCCTCCCAAGGAGTCCAAGTAGCATTTTTATCTGTCAGTGACACATGGAGTTCCACTGGATCAGCTTTGTCATGTGGGTGAAGTGGTACAGAACGTTACCGAGAAACTTTTGCCAATTATAGAGCCTTTTGGAGACAAAGAGAGACGTGGATCCACCTGTGATAAATTCATAGGAGTTTCACATACACATGACAAATATTTTGCTCCCAACATTCAAAGAGACTCTTTAGACAATGAGCTTCCTTTTGCTGGTGATGGGAGGAACTAAATATAACCATTTATCTTCCACTATTGAAGGGGTATCTTGATGTGCTTCATATTACTAGACTACTAGAAATATCAGTGAGGTAAAAGGTCGCCACATTTTGACATGTTTATTTTTTCACACTCTGACACACAAATGCATTACCAATAAGTCTATAATAGTTACTACACTGGGTTCAGTAGTTCTCATGAGCCTAATGTCACCAGTGTAATGAGCGGGTATACTATCTTATGAATATGAAGGGTGATTCCGATATATCCCTACAAAATACAGAATGACATAGGGCTGGACAGTGAAAATACTTCTAGTAAAGAACAGAGATGGCACATTGCTGGCCTTTCCAGGTGGATAAAAAATGCTTCTGGTGGTCTTTATTAATATATATATGCAAGGGAAAAGACATTTTCACAATCAATAGCCATCTATGTATTAGGATTGAAAAATGTGTTAAGTTGTTGAAGCAATGAAACCATACCTGGTGTAACAGCTACAATTAGAGTCTCCACTTTATTAAGCTTACATCACCCCGCTGTCATCCAGCTAAATCCATCTGTCTTTTGCACAGACCATACTAAGAAAGTTAAGTGAGAATGTGATGGAAATTACTAATCCTGCATCTTTCATGTCTTTGGCAGACTGCTCTCTGAAATTCCTCAAGGAATGCTGTGTTGTGTTTGCCCTACTCTTCCTAGGGAGAGGGAATTCTAGTATGTTCAGCTTTTTTCTACCATACTAACTTTTGCTTCACATGTCCAGGGACCAACGTAGAATTTCTACCAGTTTGAGGGTACATCTGTTCAAATTATGCAGAGGATACTATGTTTCTCAGAACCACAGAATGAACCAAAGAATCCACTAAACAGATGGAGAAAAGCTTGAGCTAAGACTGAGTTGATCACCACTTTTCCATAAATTCCTATGCTATTTAGTGGACTCTAGATATACACTGGAGTCTCCTGCTTCAGCTTCAGTAGTAGTGGCCGCTCTCACCGGCTTCTTTTTCCCAATGCATAGTCACATTGGCTTTTGCTCACGTGACTTGGAAATTATATACAGATCAAAGTAGCAATAGGCTTATTATCTATGAGGTATGATCAAAACGCACTGCAAACTTTTAAACTTTTAAAAGTTATCACAGTGGAAAATTGATTCCTGGGACACCTTGTGTCTCTCAGAAGCTGCTCTGATTCCCCATTCTTATTTTCAACCTTTCTCCACTAAATTTTCCTTCTCTTAAAAATATCATTAATCTTTCTCAAAAGACACCTTCTTGCTTTACCTGCATTTACCCAGTATTTCTTGCTGTTTGTTTAAGCAGTTCTGAAATATCTCTTTTATTAATATTTTATGGACCATGATAAACAATATAGTGAATCTTTGTGCTGCTTGATGGACAAATATTTGCAGAAACATTTCAGTGTGTCCCATCTACTTTATTTACAAGATCTGGCATCTTGCAAAGCCTAGTTCTTCTGCAAAGTTCACGTAAATATTTTAAATCAGTTTAGGAAACAAAGGTAGCCCCAAGAGCACAATTAAAGATACTCATTAAGAAGGATTTGCAGAGATACTGCAGAAAATGGCAAGAATAACGGAATAAGTGTGTTTGAAGCATCAAGCAGTGCTTAAAGTGTGACAAATTGCAATGTGTCTTTTACTACAATATATTTTTTTTTAATTTAAGCTTTGAATATGTTTTTCTATCACACTCTCAGTTTCACTACTAGAAGCACTATAATCAGTTAGGTTCACCAAGTTCCATAAGAGTTAGGCCATTCTGATTGCCACTTCAACTCCAGTGTCCCTTACAATAACTGCGCTTATTTGTCTTAGGAGCTAAGTGCTTCTGCTTGACTTCAGTCATCCTAAGCTTCCATTTATCCCACTCTGCTTGCTTTTTTGATTCCGTGAGTGTGTTCCCACAGTGAGGTGTGGACTACAGAGAGGACCCATTACAAAGCTCTTGAAGAATGTAGGATCTCTCCTCACAGATATATGTCTCATAGCTGTGGTAAAACATGGGTTTTTAAGACTGTCCCCAACAGTGGCTAAGTAGGCAATGCATGGCAAATCTAATAACCTAATCTCTAAATCTTAAATCTCTTCCTTTATATTAATCCAAAGCTGGTTTAGCATTTCTACCTTGCTTATTTTGGGCCACGTTTTCATCTCTCCTGCACCAACCAAACAAACTGTGAAGGCCTGTCCAATTCTGAGTCTCCACAGTAACACAGACTGTCTCCTCAGTGAGTACATAACAATAATCTGACCAGAGTCAAGTTTATATACCTTCTATCATCTCCTACTCTCAGAATTCTATTCCCAACATGTTCCTTGTAGTTCTATCGATATGAAACTCAAGTCCTTCTTTTACAGTGGAATATACCTTTTCATGAGTCACACTTTGTAGTTTCATTAGAAGCAAATTTGAGTCTAAATAGAAGGAAATAGGAGCGCTGTGGATAAGAAAATCATTAATGTCATCAGTCCAATAGAGTAGGCCAAGGTATGACTAATCTCTCACATTGGACAGGGTGCAGAGAATTGCAACACCGTAGATGGACACGACACTTCTGCTAACCAAAAAGACGCCAAACATACAGCTTCAATATGCTCAGTTTCATTATTGTCTTTCCATCCATGCCCATTTCAGCGTCTAGGTTCCTATTCCTTCACAGTCAATGTCGTCACTCTAATGGTAGATGCACCGTGTAACTGTTGGCTTCATTTGTGTCTTACTTTTGTCTGTTGCCTTGGAAGATTATGGGTCTGGTTTTCAGCAGTCTCAATGCTTTGGCTATAGGAACTCTCCTTCAGGACACACATGGTAGGTTTTGGGTCATCTGTGTAGTGCTTGATCTGAGAATTCAAATTTTCTAGCTCATCTTTTTCTCTTTCTGCTTCATCCAGCAATACTAGAATTAACTGTTTTGTTTGTTTAATCCTTTGACAACTATGTTTGAAAGAATTGCACAACGTCATGAAAATGCATATAAGATTAGGAGGGCCCAGGGATGATATTTTGCATATAATTTTGTAAGACGATGCCACAGACTATCAGCATTTTCTTTAGTACTGAAAATAAAGTCATTAGCATCTTTAAACCTCATCAGGATAGAAGTAATACCAGGAACACACAAGCCATTCAGAAAACTCATTCATTAAACTCTGTTCTTTAGAATCACACTCAGGATCCAAATCTGTACTTGCTAGAGTGCTCTCTAGAAATCAAACCAACAGAAGTACATGTATTGAGAAAGAAGCAGAGACAGGAGAGAGAGAGAGAGAGAGAGAGAGAGAGAGAGAGAGAGAGAGAGAGAGAGAGAGAGAGAGAGGCAAAGGGAGAAGGATAAAGAAGACAATGAATATATGGAATTAGTGGAATTAGTTCATATAGTTCCGGGGCTCACATGTCTATATTCCCCAATCTTTTCTCAATTTTCATTTGAGATAGGGTCTCACTAAATTTCCCAGGCTGACCATAGATTTAAGATCTTTTTCCTACAATCTCTAGAGTAGCTGGGATTACAGGCTTGTGCCCCAACACTCAGTAGTCTACTGAAGTAAACTAATTTTATCTAAAAACTCAGTTGCACAAAATTTCACCGTATTACTTGAGAAACAGCTGGAAACCTATTTCCAGTCAATTGTGTAGTAAAAATTAACTGTTCTGGCCTAGTAAATCTTAGACACCTCTACTATGGTTAAATTTTAACTTCTCAAAGTACAAAATTTGAGGGGAAAAAAGCTTAAATCTTAGGAAAAACATTGACCACAAAATGCCTGTGGAAATATCCTTTCATTAGTTACAGAAGAAAGAGAAGTATTACAGTCTTAAGTCCGAGAGCAATTAACATTCTCTAAGAATGACCAGGATGCTAAGATATCATATGGAGGAATGAGTACTAGAAGTTCTGATACAAGTGGCCATGGATGTAACCAGAGGTCAAATCATGAGTTATTTGACTTCAGAAGGAACATGGATTACATGCATTTGGGACAAGAAAGAACTACACACATCTGAGCAGATCATTTCAACGAAGCTGTTAGAGACAGTACCTAAATGTTAGGGAGAAACATCACCTGAGCGCCTGTTTCTACAACCCAAAGTTTCCTTTCCCTGAGAAGAGAGTACAGGCTGCGCAGTCACAGGAGGCTCCTCTCAGTGTCCCCGTTGGCATGCTGTTTGCTACACTGAGAGCTTTGTCTCCCATGTGTACCTTCTCTCTTGGTTTTGGAGAAAATGTGGAAGCTGGATTACATCAAGATCATTAACCACTCTGATCTCAGAGGGCACAGACTCCCCTCAGGATTTCCTTTGCAACATCAGAAGCTGCGGGCTCGTTACACTCCAAATATGTGAGCCACTACCACAAGTCAACTTTGATTTAAAGCAAAGGAGCTGGCATTGCTCGAAGGTGAGGTCACTGGAATTGGAGCCCTGATGAAGTTTCTGAGAAAGAAAACATTGTGCTGTGTTTGTGTCTCCCTCACATTCCTCCTTCCCTCGCGCCTCACTTCCCACCACATGTGGGTTGGCTGTTCCTCAGGGTCCAGGGACTGAACAAAAATCTTTGAATTTCAACTATATCAAAGAGGCTACACAAAACCAAGGAGAAGCCCCCTCAACCTACATGGAGTTTTCCAAGGAAAAATACTTTAACTGTTGGAAGAAGGACTCTGAGTGAGGAGATTTCTTTAGCTTGTTACAGAAAACAATACTTAGTGTGTGTTCACTACATTATAAGAAGGCTGATTCTCCAGCTGTGAGTCAGATTCTGGACAGTGTAAAACTATGAACAAAAAAAAAAAAAAAAGTCCTGGGAGGTTCAGATACAGGCAGTTTCCAGGACTGTGACCCATCAATAAAAGCTGAGACCAGGAACTCTGCATATCTGGATTTCACATCAGTCAATTTATGTGCCATGCCACCCTGAGCTGATTAATTTTTTATGTTGACTTTAGCCTCTTCTTCTGTACAGTTGAGGTTATCATGCATTTTCTGAGAAGTGCTAACAGGAGTATCAGGGTATATAATGGACAAGAAATTACTTTGTGAAGTTCGAAGTTACTGTAAGTACAACTTAATTTCCCATGCCTATGTACCATGCAATTTCTCCTTCTTTAAGGTAAGAATGTTGAACCACAGTGGAATAATAAATAGAGACAAAAATCCCCTTAAAGGAATGTGTGTCATTTATAAAGGTAAAATATTGGTACACTGAAAACTATAAAGGTTTCCTGATACATCAGAAATGAGTTGCAGTTCACCTTAAGGAAGCATCTGTTATCTATCCAAATGTCCATCTCAAAAGGTGCTAACATTTGACACCTACATAAACAAAAGCAATCAGAACACCAGCACAGTCATCCTTGCTGATTCCTCTCTCCTTCATCCCTTCTACATCGTATGAGCCCTATTTCCACTACCAAGAGAATCTATCTTGGAACCTTCTTTTTTTCTCCTGATATTCCTGCCAGTATCATTCTGGTGCAAGGTCTGTTCATGTCTCACGCTGCCCTGAGTTTCACCAACTATGTTCTATGGCTTCCCTATAGGCATCTTCCCAGCTTTCTCTTCCAAAGTAGCCGAAGGAATCTTTGAAAAGCAGTCTCCTAGTTTTCAAAATCTTTAGCAAGGCCATTCATGCCCACAAAATTTGGTCTGTCTTTGTACTGAGCACAGCTAACACCTAGCTCTGGCTATTCACGCTGCCCTAGTCCCAGTACATTTATGCTGTTCCTGAAGAGAACAGTACTCCTGTCCTAAGGCCTGGCACTCACTGCTGTTTTTGCCTGAATGACTGCTGTCTCGAGTCATTGCCTATTTGTGTCAGTCTCTGTCTTAGTTACTTTTTACTCGTTGCTGGGACAAATACCTGACACTCAAAATCAAGGAAGGAAAGGTTTATTTAGCTCACAGTTTGTGGCTGTTTCAGTCCATATTCAACTGGCCCAAGGCTGAGTGGAACAAGGAAGAGAACATCCAGTTCATGGCAGTGGAACAGCAACAAAATGGTGGCAGAGGTAGCCAACCAAACAGGGTAGCAGAGAGCAACAGCTCCATTCTGTCACTCTGTCTCTCTTTATATTACATTCAGGCTTTCTGCCTTACGATATCCACCCTAGACCACACCCATAGTCTCAGCCGTACTCAGACTGATAATCCCATCAGTACTAAAACACAATAATTCCAGTGACTCATGAGTCAAGTCTCAATCTATAGAAGTCCCCGCCCAATGATTACATGAGGCTTTGGGGGTAAAACTAGACATAAGCTGTAACAGTCTCCTTCTCAGTTGGTTTCACCCCACTCAATTCACCTCAGTGGGGAGGCTCTGACTTTTCAACCTCTCAATCATGAACCTCATCAATTTCCTGCAGGGCTCTTTCATTCGTGTAACATTTATCATTTAACTTCTTTGCTTGTTTACATTGCTGTTTTTAGTCTTCACATAGAAAACAACAGAGCCAGAATGTTCCCCATCCATTTCTTCCCAGCACACCAAGAAGCACATGAAACTACACCTTGTCCAGAATGAATATCCATAGAGTGGAAGAAATCACCCTTTGCTTTGAGATCAATTTATACTGTCTAACTTATAAATATGACATAACTCATGAAGATCTTCTTGAATATAATTCCAAAAAGATTGACATTGAATAAAGGAAACTAGATAGATTCTTCAGACTTTAAATGATCTAGTCAGTGGTATAAATTATATGAATATTTCTGATAAACTATACTTCAGCAATTGCTGTCTTGGAAAAAAAATATATTTATTTATTTTCCCAATCTGAATTTTGACTGACACGGGGCTCTAAGTCATAGCATGTTCTTAGGGAGCTAGGAGGAGATAAGCATAGGAGAAACAGAACAGATAGAAAGGAATTACAGACAGGGCCTTGTGGATCTGCTATGCTCATCTCTGTCTGCTGGAAGGATATTTTTTAAAGGGATTGACCTCCCAAGCAGAGTGAACACAAATTGAATGTGCCTCTGCACTTGGCATTATCTACTATAGCATAGAAACTTGCCCCCCCACCCAAAAAAGACAGTTTCTACCCTAGATGAGAAAAAGATTATATCCTCTTGTGAGTGAGGGTAAGATTGTCCTTGAAATGAAAGCCTACACTGCATCACCTGTCATGGGTGGTGAAGTTCTAATCATGCTACTTAAGGGGAGACTTAGAACAAGAAGGTGTCAGAAATGAGAAAGAATGAATTCCCTGTGCTTTGTGAAGACACCTTTTTCATTAAACTTCACTGAATTCAGGACCAAGAAATAGGGAGATTCTTGGGAAACTTCAGGCAACACGAAGAGGAAAGTGCTAGGAAGTGGTGCTTGCATTCTGAAGAAGACGCAAAGCTGGACAAGGCATGCTTAGCGAGGGCCTGCTTGACCTGTGGATTCTGAAGGAAGCCACTTCCTGTGGCAATCTCTCCTAATGTGTGCCCATATCGCTCCCCCAAACACGATGGCCAGGAATATTCCTTTAGTGTTGGTTGAGGTGGAAATCCTAGGTCACTGAAAATACTGTGCCCAGTGGAATGGCAGTCTGGCAAGGGATACTGGCAGCTTACATGGTCAGATGATGTCACAACCAAGAGGCAGATGGCATGGAGGAAATGAGGAAATTGCTCTGCAGACAAGTGTTGGAGTGAAACCTGGAAAAGCTTCCTAAATGGTCAAAATGACAGCAGGTGGGGTGGGGTACTACTTTATGACAATTACACTGGTTGAATCTATGATGATTTTGCTATCAAAGTAAGTGTGGCATGTTTTGGAATCATGAGCTGCTTATCCATAGGCAAAGAGTTCACACAGAGACCAAGGGGACTCAGATGCACCCTCAGAGGGCTCCTGGTTGGAGTAGTTTTGCCGTCTTTTGGGCTAAGGCAGTCTTCCTTGTTCCATTCCTTGATCTAGGCATGAGTCTCGTGCTTCATTTCCTGGTTAAGACAACTGCTGACACTTTTCCGAAGCCCAACAAGAAATCTACATGGAAGATTACATGAAAGAGTCTTCTGCAAACTTCTCTTGCTAGGAAAATATGTTTTTAATATAGAAGGTAAGAACAAATCAGTTGTTCATAGACAGGCAAAGGCCATTATTTTTATTTTTATTTATTTATTTTTGTCTTTTTGAGTCAGGATCTCGCTATGCAATTCTGGCTGGCCTTGAGCTCCCTTTTGTAGCCCAGGCTGGTCTCGAACTCTCACCGATCTTCCTGCCTCAACCTCCCAAGTGCTGGGATTACAGGAGTGAGCCACCACACCCGGCTTTCTTTCTTTCTTTCTTTTTTAACTTATCTTTTCTTTTGTATGATAAATAAGTCCAACACAGTGAACACAGAGAAAGCACGCCCCAACTCAAAAGGAACTATGCTTTGATGCATTACAACAAATACTGTGAAATTCATATTACTTTGCTAAGTGAAAAACCTATATCACTTGTAATTTTTCTGTTTTAGTTCTAATTTGTGCTCTGTTTAAAAAAGAAAAGAGAGATTAAATTCTCTCATTTGTCTTTTATGAAATCTTTCATGTTTTCCTATGATTTGTACAGTGGAAATGAAGTCCAGCAGGAGAATGGATCATTGCCACCAACCTCCAAGTGGAGACTTGAGTACAGAGGGCCGTGGTAGATTTGGGTCAGGTATTCATGTTAACTAATACCTTGAGACAGGGTAATGTGGCATCATTCCTTGTTCAAAGTTGACAGTCCTCAGTGTAATCTTTGAAGACAGTTATGGAGATAAGACAGAAAAGAAACTTTTGTTAACTAATGGACAAGATAACTATATTCCCATATGGAAGTTGCAATACTTTAAGGGTCACCTGTCCTAGTGGGCTGGAACAATGCTACAAGGAAGAAAAAGACTGAGTTCTTAGCTTCCAGGGAAGATATTCTACCACACTTGAGTGGCTTCTAGGTCACAGAACCAGGCAGGAGACATTATTGGCATAAGCCAGACCTGGTGGTACTAACTTCTAATCCTAGCACTCTACAAGACTGAGACAGAAACATTACAAGTTCAAGCACAATGTAGAAATTTGCCAGAACAGGGAAACCTTGTCTCAAAGTAGGTGGGGACAGAGCGTAGTAAAATATGAAGGTGTTGTGTTGGACCCTCAGAGGAAGAAAAGATATGGAGAAGGAAAGAAGGAACAAAGAAAAGAAGGAAGGAAGGGGAGAGAAGTAAGAAAGAAAGAAAGAAAGAAAGAAAGAAAGAAAGAAAGAAAGAAAGAAAGAGGTAAGCAGCAAGCAAGCTGTGAGTCAGGGTCCTGGGCATCTAGAAGTGTCTGCACTTGCCCAGCAACTACCCCCACAACCAAAGCATGATAATAAATTGCAAATACAAAACACATTTCAAAGAGGAACCACATGAATTTCGTTGCCAGCCTTGGTTGCATCAGTTTTGTGGTTCTCCACATAATCCCCGCATTCCTGCTTCCAGCTCTTTATCTATGCAAGACGGCAAGTGGGGACATTTCTCAAAGGCAGTGCCCAGCTGAGAAATTTGTCAGTGGATAGAAAATGGGAACAGGACAGGTCTGAAAACGATAGCCTGAAAAAAAGCAGGCTCTCAAAGCTCTTGGTTAGATAGCTCAAACACTTTCTGGAAATAGAAAGGTGAATCTCTAAACAAAATACACATCTAGAAACAAATCTCCAGAACTATGGGAAGTCAGAAGAGTTATAGAGGATATACCTCCCATTGAACTTTAAGGCTTTTAGGTGTTTTTTTCACATAATTACTCCGAAGATAATCTTACAAATCTTTGCAAAATTCCATTATGTCAGAGAGCAGGAGACACAGGGAAGTTTCTAGACTGCATTTCATATGATTTGCAGATGGCAAGTTTGAGATATGGAACCGATAGTTTCAAGGCAGTACTCAGAAAACAACTTCTTAAACCCAGCCCAGAGATTTCCCAAGAAATCTGAATGTTTCTTTCTTTGAGTTGGCTGCCATTGTCATCAATATTAAATGTTCCAAGGCCCATGCTTACTGTAGGAAATGGTAATTTTGTGAAGTGTGTCTTACTTGGTAGGCACTTAGGAGTCACAGTTTCTTTGAATGGACCACTATCTTATAAAGACTTTATTATAGCCTCGTTACAAGAGATGAAATGAAGTACAGGGACTACCAGGTGCACAGATGAGACATGAGCTGGAAATTAAATCCAGGCCAGTGCAACTCTATGCCTATTGTGGTGGGCTGGGTGGAACATAAAGGTTAAGCCCTGTTGAAAACTGTGACAGTATTTGGAAACAGCATTTTCATAGATATAAAGTTAAGGATTTGTTTGTTTGGCTGTACTTTTGTTTATTTTGGGAGACAGGGTCTCTGTATGTACTACAGACTGGCTTAGAGCTTACTATGTAGCTCAGGCTGGCCTAGAATTTGTGATGATCTTCTTACCTCAGGCTGTCCTGCACTGGAATTAGAGCTGTATGCCACCATACCCAGATGAAAATTTTAAGGATCTCAATACGAGATCATTTTATGTTAACTGCATGGTTCCTAAGTCTAATGAGATGCATTTTTATAGAAAATAAAATGAAAATGAAAGAGAGAGAGAGAGAAATGGATAGAAGGACGAACGGATGGATGGACAGACAAAGAAGAATGTGTTGTGCATGTAATAGCAAGATCTATAAAAACAGGAAAATCAGGTATTTCTAGAAAATACTGAAAGTCAGGAAAGAGATACTAAATATCCTCTTTCTGAGACTCTACTGTTCAATGTTGCTAACACAGTCATTTCAGACTTCTGGACCCCACTCCTGGGGAAGAATCCATTTCTGTTGGCTTAAACTACCAACTTTATGATAATTTGTTATGGACCAGAAACTAGCAGCTGTGCTGTTTTCCTCCACATAGAATAATTTTTTGCTGTATATTCTGTTTTATTACCCTTTAGCTTATCTCCTAGTCTCTAGACTTGTTTTAATGGAGAGATTCCATAGTAATTGATAAAAAAATTAATTACAGTTCATATGTGATTACTAGCTTGAAGGCTATTTATGAATCAATTGATTCCATTATGTAAAAAAGAGGTTTTAAAGTGAGTTTTAATAGCCAAATAAGTGCAAGTGTCTGCACTGAACTGAAAAGCACTGATGGAGTTGCTTTGCTCTAGAATGAGTCACAGCCATGTGACCAGTGATGGTGCCACACAGAGTGTCTTTGTTTATCAGGACGTTGTTTTTCTCACATGCATGACCTCATTTTGTTTTCATGCCCTGTTTCTTATTTTCTTATTATCTTATTCACTGGCTCAGTGAGGTTACCTGCCAGAAGTACCACAGTATATATGTGTGTCAGGACAGGGACTGAGAATCAGTTCACTTGTTCAAATGCCTTTCCCATTATGACAAAATGGTGCAATCCTCATGTGGGAATGATGGAGAAGAAGTTTCATTTTCAACTCTCCTTTTCCTTAGGACAAGCAGAAGAGAGGCCAAAAAGCCACTAAGGGGGTTATACTATGCCTCTTCCTTTTCTCTCTCTCTCTTTTTTTTTTAGGGTCTCACTACTGAGTCATAGTGATCCTCCTGTTTGTACCTCCCAAGCACTGGGATTACAGACGCGCACCACCACGCCCAGTCTCGCCAGCTCAGCACGCTCCAGAGCAGGGCCAGAGCGGCACAAGGGGCCAGGAACCGAACCCTAGCCTCTGCGCTTCCTCTAAGCAAGCGCTAGATCTGCTGAGCTATACCGCCAGCCCTTCTTCCTTTTCTTATCTGGTCTAGTTCAAAGCATTTTCTGGATATGGGAAAATATTCATGTAAGGTATGTTAGAATTCAAGATAGGGAATAAAGTCATAGAACAAACAGATGTTTTGGAGCAAAGCTTCTGGGCATGCTAAGCAATGTATGGAAGTGTCCTCTACTCAGCCACATCTGAGACAGATTTTCAGGAGAACCCTGAGGTTCACAGTTGGTGCCAAGGGCCATAATCAGGGTAAGCCTGAGAGCGGACATGGGAGATAGACTTTTTGAAGGCTCATAATTTCACAGTGCCTCTTTCTTAATGTATATATCTGAAAATAGATTTCCAGTGTTGCTACTATTTAATAGATGAGAGAATGAAGGCTCAGAGGGCTATGGTTGTTGAAAATGACACAATAAGATGGGCTGAGTGATGGCAACTCCAGGTCAGGATTTATATTCTATTGTGTTGGGCTTGGTCAATTGATTCCTGTCCATGAGCCCAAGTTTTATGAAGCATCCTTCACAGGGCTGTGCTAGGGTGACAAAGATCATCAATAGTCTTGCCATGATGCCATTAGGAGGCACCTACATTTGTAATATATGCACAGTTATTCATGGTGGTAAACAGTCGTTATACCACCATGTGTCATGTAGTCGAAGTATTGGCCTGGGATGGAATATGACTTGGTGGTAGAGATCTCACCTTGCAGGTATGAGGCCCTGTGTTCCAACCCTAGGACTACACATATACAGAAGCAAAAACAAAAACAGAAAGCGACAATCAGCGTACTATAAAGCAGGGGGAAAAATGTTCTGTAAAACATTATCAAAGACTTACTCTGTGTCAGGCACTTGGCTGCCAGGTACCTAAAGTGAAATTCAGATAGCTGTCATGTATTTGTAGGCTTACTAGGTAGCAGTCCAAGTAGCTATGAGAATTCTGGCCCCTTTTTCACTTATCAGACAAGGACGGTGCAGCATGGAGGAATCACCGGTTCCAAGGCAACCGGTGAGCCAGGTACAAGACTCTAAGTTAGGTCTCCTCTGTAGTGCAGAAACCTTTCCTTTGTCTCTTCAGTTGTATTCTATTTAAGTCTATTTCAGTCTCCCTGGGTATATGCTACAAGTGCTTCCGTGGCAAAGTAGAGTAATGGGATGTTTTATTTACTTTTTACTCATTGCTGGGACAAATACCCGACACTCAAAATGAAGGAAGGAAAGGTTTATTTAGCTCACAGTTTGTGGAGGTTTCAGTCCATATTTGGCTGGCCCAAGGCTGAGTGGAACAGAGCAGAAAGCATCCAGTTCATGGCGGTGGAACAGCAACAAAATGGCGGCAGAGGTAGCCAACCAAACATGGCAGCAGAGAGCAACAGCTCTAGTCTGTCTCTCTGTCTCTCTTTATATTACATTCAGGCTCTCCACCTTAGCTCCCGCCTTAGGCTACACCCATAATCCCAGAAGTACTTCGACCCATAATCCCATCAGTACTAATACCCATAATCCCAGGGATCATGGATCAAGTCTCAAACTCTACAAGTCTCCGCCCAGTGACTACATGAGGCTTTGGGGGGACAACTGGACATAAACCATACCACAGGAGTACAGAATGATAAGCATTGCATTCATAGCTCCAAGTAAAACACCAAGAACTTTCCTCATTTTTCCATCAAAGGACGCTTACAGATCCTTCAGTCTTGCATGGAGATGAAAGGAGAGTGAGAGAAAAATGAGAATGGGAGGAAAATACAAAGAAGAGCTATATATTTTCATATTTTTTTCCTAAGAAATCTTTTCTACTTCTTTCCTACTTTACTACTATCTACTCCAGATAAGACACTATTTACCATTGGTATTTCCTTTATCGTAAAGACTTTCTCTCTTTGAGACCTATGACAACGACGGCTAGAAAAGGCCAAATGACATGGAGCAGTATACTTAAATTTTCCCTGGTTGGAAGAATCTAATGTGCTGACAGTTCCTCCTACCATCTTTTACGACTATGTTATTGTCATTTAGTTTGCACGGTATTGCAAGACTCAAGATTTCTTTGTTCTCATAGCAGTTTTCAATTAGCATTGTCTCTGGCAGCTTCTCCAGACTCCTTTCATTCTTGGTGCTTCATCAATCTGTTTAGAATTAGAATTATGGGTGAGGTAGACTATTCCTCCATTGTACTCCCCTAATAGGATGCTGAAATCAGTAATATTATTACATATATTAAAAAAAAAAGCTATATAGAGGATGTACTTGGAACATTGAGGTCTTAAGTCAGCCTAATTCGGGGACCAGTGAGATGGCTTATCAATCTAAAGTGCATGCTCAGGCAAGCTTACACAACCGCAGGGACCACAGTTCAATGCCCAGCACCACATGCTGAGCCAGCCCCACCCCCAGGGCAGGCTGAGCCAGCCATTAAAAAAAAAAATGTCAGCCTAATTTGATGGACAGAAAATTAGGAAGAATTTTCTAAAGGGACATTAGCGAATTTAGATTTGAATACATCACAGTTACATGTCTTTGTCATAAAATGCCCAACATGATGACTAGTCACTAACCTAGGGGCTGACAAAACATTATTATTTCTTCTGTCCCCTTTTTCAATCAAAATTGTCCCACTATAAGGAAAACTCGAAGTATCGGTTGAATTCTCAGTGCACATTAATTTCATTTTTTGTTATTTATACATATTTTCCAAATAATGCCTAGCTAGCACTCCAATGGTAACATCCTCCATATCATTTTTTAAAATAAAATTTATTATGCATATTAATGTATACAAACATGATGACATAAGTCAAGTAAAAGTGGTGACTACTGAAGAACTGAATATATGCATCAGCTTATTCTCTTTCTTTGCTCCATGATTAGAGCAACTATAAAACATCCACACAGCAACATCCAGGAATCTACTTTTGAAGAATCTCCGGGAAAATTATTCTAAATAGAATTGCCTAGTGAAAGAGACATGTTCGAAGAACACGGGTTCTCAAAAATATGCCACTTTTATTAACAGAAAAGTAAACTTGTGTCTGCTAAGTGCATGCACAGTGGCAAGGAGCACGACTTTGCATGACTTCCATTTGTCACTTAATTCTTCCAGCAACATTGTGAAGCCGATTTTATTAGTCCTACTTTCTAGATGAAAACTCTGAAGATTATAGAGAATTAAAGTTAAAAACAGATCAGGTTCATTTGTAGAGTACATGAAGTACTGTGGTCTTCATGTACAACACACACACGCGCACACATGAATGCACACACACACACACACACACACACACACATCTGTGCCCACTTCTATTTGCGCTAAAGCTCTTCTGACATAACATAACGTACTGTACGAAAACTGGCCCATTTAGATTGAATCCTTTAGAATCATGCATCTAGATGTCCATAGGCACATAGCACACTATTTTATCTTGTGATCATTTGTGAATATCACAGTGTATTTGTGAAGTACATAATTCCTCCTGGCCTGATGATACTTTTTAATCTGAGTGGTACACAAGCCCCTCATAGATGCTGTGCTAAAAAGAGGGACACTAAAAATTGACTGAGTCTCATCAGCCTTCGTAGACTCCCTGCAGGCTGCTTCCTCCATCTGATCTTCCTACCAGAAGCTGAAAGAAATTTATCTTTACCTGAATTTTCTCTTTTCTGATCACTGTTGTTCTGAAGTTCTCAGGCATAAAAATCAACCTAGAAAAGATGATCAAGAGCAGTGACTCTGAAGGTAAAAATAAGATGCTGCAATTTGTAGTTATCTCCTGGGTGGTGCTGGGCTGGTCCTCTGTTAAATCCCTCAGGGAATGCAGCAATATTGAGGAGCGCCATTCACTTTTTGCCTTATATTACAATAACTCACTTGTGCATCTTGCCTTCCAAAGTGAGTGACAGTCACGTTCTTGACAATCTGATTGTTGATTCAAAAATAGATTCTCAAGAAAGAGTTGATTCTCTAGTTTGACCAATCTGAACAGAGAAGCAATGGCTATCTTATATACTTGATTTTAACATTCATGCAATCGTGTCTATTCCTTTCCTTCTATAATATAAGGTTACAAACATTGTCCTTGAGTTTAGAGTTGAGTATCAAAATTTTATGTGGCACAAAGTAAATAAAGTGTTATTTTTTTACTTCCAAATAGCCTTAGTTAATGGTGGCATCATGATAAACACGAAAATTAAATTAATAGTTTCCTACAATCATTAAACTTAGTCATTTTCTGTGGTTCACAGATAGCTATGGGATGACAGTTAAGCTAAATTGAGGCTACTAACAAGATAAATGTCATTTTATACTGAAGTCCTTTGTGTGCAGAGGAAGAAGTCTGTGTAAGTATAACTATGCATGACATTAAAATATAAAATAAGTAATATGTGCATTTCCATATTTTCCACATAGTTCTTTATCCTGGTATGTATTCCTTGAAATTCTTGATTTGAATCAACTAAAGTCTAATCTTTTTTTCCTGGGAAGTGAAAACCCAGTATTGATTTTTCTTTATTGACCAATCATACATCGCAGTATAAATATTTATGATGGTTGCACATAATAAAACATAAGTTAAATACCATAGAGGAAAATGAAATGTAAATGAGAGGATTTCCCATGGGTAATCTATCACTTTATAATCTTACGTTACCCCGAGAAGCACCTAACAGCTTTGTAGAATCAATGCTTCGATTGCAAGAGCTCCACCATCACAAACAGACACTGCATCTTGGTCTCCTGTCCCTTGGGGACCCACTCCTGTCAGCTTTATTTGGCAATTTAACAAGTGAAATACAATTTATATGCAGAGCCTTTTCAAAGTGGCCATGTGTTTAAATGTAACTCTTCTAATATCTTATAGCATTTTTGGACATTCTTCAAATGTCAGAGTTGAAAAGAGTCTTGGAGGTCATTGTTCTGAAGCTAGCATTTTTACAGTGACAGGAAAGAGAGGGGCACAGAGAAGGGACCTGCTGGCCTAGGGTCACATAGCATTTGTTACTTAAGCCAAAATAAATATTCTTATTGCTCTCAATCTTCCAATTCCATAGTTTTCCCCGAGCAATCTCTCTTTAATTTTGGAGAGCTAAGGGTAATTCAGAAGAGGTAAGCAGGAATTCAGTAGGGGCAGCATGTCCATAGGCCCAATTATTTAATAAGTTTTTCTTAAATATTCATCCAGATAGGATAAAATTCTAAATAACCTTGTCAACCACAGCACCGTGTGTGTGTGTGTGTGTGTGTGTGTGTGTGTGTTTTGATTTTCTGTTGAGATTATTTACTGACTTTGTTGGCATATATGGCATTGGATTTGAACACAGTTTCTATTTCATCTGTCTCAAGAGCATGTTTGATAATACTGAAGTAGGTGGGGGATTAGCTCAGCTGAATAGGCACCTGCTTTGGAAAGTACAAGGACCAGGGTTTGATTTCTGGTCCCAAATGCCATTCCAACCCTGCCCCAGGGGTGCGCTGAGCCAGCGATGGAATGTGAACACCACGGCATGTGCCTGTGATTCCAGTGCTGGAGAGGCTCAAAATAGGAGGATCACTAGGAGTCAAGCTGCGTACTCAGACCTGGTACCAAATGCCTCAAAAATGAATTAAAAAAAAAATGTAGAGGGCCAAAAGTGCCTCTCTATATTAGAAATAATAGAGAATTTAAGAAAAAGATGGTCCTAATAACTTCCTTTTCCATGCCTCAACTCCTTAAGGCAAGAAGATTGATTGATGGATTGACTGACTGATAGATGCAGGGTCTTACTACCCAGTTCCAGCTCATAGTAATCCCTCTGTCTCAGCCTCCCCAGTGCTGTATTTACAGATGTGCAACAGTGTGCCTGGTTCCGGGCAGGCGCTGTGTGTCCTGGGTTCCAGGGCCCCCACAGCATGTGGTACTGGAGATCCAACTCAGGACTTTACACTTGTCAGGCAGGCCCTTATGCCACTGAGCTGTCTTCTCAACCTGAGGTTTCTATTTTTACGGACACAATATTCCCTTTCATAGATAAACCAAGTTGGCAGAAGACAACAAACATCAATGAAAATAATAAACAAAATAGAACTCCTAATTGTACAATACATATATGTGTACTATAAGTAATAATAAATTAAAATTTGTCTCAAAGCCAACAATAAAGGATGATTCATGTCTTCCCAGCTAGAATCCTTGTTGCCTGCTGGATGTATATACTTCCTGTTAAAAAGGAAAAAAGAATTTGAGTTGGATTTTTTGTACTTCTCAATATGCTTCAGGGTCATTAGAGTTTACCCTGTTATCAAGTTTCCAAAACACATTGACTAAATACAATTCGTTATGTGCAAATGGATGTGAAAATGGGTAGATATTTTCTTACTTAAAATAATATGCTTGTCCTCAGAAATAAATGTCTTTTGGTGAAATGTACATCCACCCATATGCATGTGCATATGTATCTGTATGTTTATTTATTTATTTATTTGTTTGTTTGTCTTTTTGAAACAGAGTCTCGTTATGCAGTTGAGGCTGGCCTTGAGCTCACTTTTGTAGCCCAGGCTGGTCTCGAACTGGCAGCGATCCTTCTGTCTCAGCCTCCCAAGTGCTGGGATTACAGGCGTGAGCCACCATGCCCGGCTTGTATATCTCTTTAAAGAAAAGATAAGAAGTAATTGTTGTTCTATCATGTTGAAAATGTAGGATTCATTGAAACTTGAATGTTCATACTAGGGTAACAGCGAAACACAGTCTCATACTTTACAGAACTCCCTCAATATCTCTAAACTCAGTCTGGTCAATGAGAAGAAGAGCTGATGGTTGAGTTGCCTTTGCAACTACATTTTTGGGCTTTCAAATTGCTGCCTGCTAACATTTACAGTTCTCTGCAATCATAACGTACCTCCATGGGGTTTGGGAAGAGATCAAAGAAGCATCAAAGAAATTTATAATCCCAAATTCTTAACTATAAAGATCGCTGTATGCCAATGAGCTTTTTAATGTCCACAAAACAATTCCTGTATACACACGAGGTCTTTCCATTAGTAAAAGCAACACTTTGCTCATCAAAAATCTGTCCAGCTCCAGAGAAGAAAGAAATTCTGCTCTGAATCTTAATAGATATAGATGTCAGCTTTCAAAGGAACTTTCTTAACTTTTAATGTTCACTTCTCACTGGTTACAAAATATAAGTGTGACCTTTGTTGGAAATCTTTGCCCATGCAAATCTCTACCTGTTTTAAGAATCAGGGTAGAAATAGGAAAATACAATTTTACAAAGGATAGCTAATATTTTGGCCCTAGCCCTTCAATGTCAGTAAGGACATAAGAGAACCTGTGCTGTAACATTCTATAACTGAGTGGTATCACAAATTTTCTGTTCAAGAGACTATGAGGCCACAGAGGAAAGGGATTGACAATATATACTGTGCTTAAGGAGAGTCACCTAGAGAGAAAACATTCTCTCAGGCTTTCACAGAGAGTGAACTGGTCAAACAATGGCCGAGACTCAGCCAGATGGCTGACAATGACAACAGTTCTAAGAAGCACTGTACATGGTTTCAAAGTAAAGCCTGAGGGGATTTGACTGATCTTGGATGACACAAAAGTCACATATTCTATTATACAGGTCTTGCTCTAGCTTGCCCTTAACCACCCAGCAGAAAACTTTAACCATGAGGCATAAAAAGTAAAGCGAGATTAGCATGTCAAGCTGTAAAAGGCTCAAGTAAACAACTTTCAACATTGCCAGTTCTGCCAATAACCCACTATGTTTATGAAATATTCGACTACATGTATAACTACTTTCTCTTAGTTAACTGAGAATTAATTTTTGTATTAATAATGATTAGAAAAATTATCATGTCTGTATCCTGTGCTCTAAATAACTACTATGAAGACAATCATATGTATTGTATCAATTATTGGAATGTACTACTTAACATGTTTTGAAACTATCTCATTGTTATTTCTTATTAAAAGTAATAAAAAATAAAAAGAATGTTACAAAGGAAAGATTTTTCATTTTTGAAATAATGCTTAAAATGGCTCACGCATATCATATGAGATCTACATTGCATGTTTAAGAATGGAAAAATAAACAAAAGTAACACATTAAAGTCAATATCTATGGTGAGAAAAGAGAAGAAAGAGAAAAGTTACAAATAAAATTGAAATTTCTCCAAATGTGTCCCATTTTGTAAATTTTAATGTGTTGGGATGTAATTAGTATATATCAATCTAAATTAAAATATTAAATTTCACTGTATAAAAAAATTAAAAGTGAAGTTAGCCAGTGGATCCAAGCATGTCTTAAGCTGTGACTCAGCTACAAGGGAAGATGCATTTTGCTTGGTTACGGAGCGCAAGAACATGGGAATAAAAGCCAATGACAAAATTAATTCCAAAAAGTAAAATAAAAAAAACTAAACCTCTTCTCCATACTTATATCAATAATAATAATAATAATAATAATAATAATAATAGTAGTAGTAGTAGTAGTAGTAGTAGTAGTAGTAGTAGTAGTGGCCAAATACTTTGTTATTCTAGTGTAGTACCTGCTGCAGCTGGATACATCAAAGAGGTATTTGGAAGCAAATTATTTCTACAGATATAACAATTTAAAATCAAAACATTAGGGCCAGGCTGATAACTCAGTGATCTAAAGCACCTGCCTTGCAAGCTGAGGGACCCCAGTGCAATTCCTGACACCACATGGTGAGCCAACCAACAAAACTGGTAGTGGGGGCACACACCTGCCAAGCCCCGGAGAGGCTGAAACAGGAGGATCTCTGTGTCCGAGCTATGGAGTGAGACCCTGAACCAAAAACATAAAATTTGAAAGAAATAAAAATAAAAATAAAAAAATTAAGACACAAACTGTCTAGGGAGCCAGGGAAATAGTGAAATAGAATAAGCACTAGCCTAGCAAGTGCAGGGTCCTGAGTTCAATCCCCAGTACAGCAAAAATGGATAAATAAACAAATAAATAAATAAATAGTCTAAATTTGGACTAGAAATATAATCTCAGAAACTTAGTCTTTTTAAAATGTATTTAATACAGGGTCTACAGGGTCTCACTGCACAGATTGAACTCATAATCATCCTCTTGTTTTCAGTCTACAAAGCCCTGGGATTACAGGCATATGCCACCTTGCCCTGCCTCAGTCTTAGCACACTTTGGGGGTTGCAGCTGGCATTGCATGCAGTGTATCACACTCCAATCCCTATGTCTGTCTAAGCAGGCATTTTAGTCCACTGAGCTGTCTGTCTGGCTTCTCTCTCTCTCTCTCTCTCTCTCTCTCTCTCTCTCTCTCTCTCTCTCTCTCTCTCTCTCTCTCTCTCAGACAAGGTCTTACTATGGAGTTTATGCTGGCCTGGAGCTCACTTTGTAGCTCAGCCTGGTCTCCAACTCACAATGGTCATCCTGTCTCAGCCTTCCAAGTACTGGGTTTACAGGCCTATGCCACCACTCTGAGCCATATACATATTTCCTAGTACTGTGTACAAAAAGGTTGACATTGATACCGATCCAATATGAACCAACAGAGATAAGTGTCCTTGATTTCCAGGTGGTGGTGATCTCACACTGTTAGTTCGCACCCCAAAGGCACCTCGGAGACAATTAATGATTTCTAGATGTTGCAGGCAGTGAGACTGGATGGTGCAAGTCTCTCAGTGAGTTAGACTGCATCCAAAGACACCCCACCTCCTACTAGATCTAAATGGGATTTTAGACCATCAAAAAAATCTCTGGTAGCAGAAAGAAGCTAAATTACCTTGAATATATTATAATCTATGAGCTCATAAAAATATTTTTGAAAAATCTCAAGCTCCCAATTCTGCATTTACAAGACCAAATTTATTCTAGAAACTGTAAAGCTAAGGAAAGTCTTGAACCTTAATTCATTTTTCTTTAAGAACTGTGCTTAATACAGCCGAACATTTGTGAATGGAAAATCCTTCCTAATAGGGTGATTGTAGCTATTATACCTACAAATAGTAATACCTTATCAATTTGGGGACAGTCCTAACACAACAATGAGGCTATGATTATTGATGCTTTAGGTAACTTGTTGGTGATGTATTTTAAAATAGTTGGATCAGACTGAAAGCATTTTGTAATCTGTTAAATAAACTTGACATTGCAGAGGCCCCAATGAACCTTATTTTCATGAGTGATGTAACAGAAAATACAGAAAATCTCCTATAAAACATTCTTGAAAAAAATAGAATGAAACTTTGCTAGGTAGAACTATGGTAAGATATCAGGGTACAATCTGAAAACTCAGAATAAAGAACATTCTTCAGAACAGACTGGCAACATTATCAAACAAGTTTCCCATATGCTTGTGTGCATGAATGCCTATGGACGTGTACACACAAACACACACAGAGATCAGAACCTTTACAGAGAAGTAAGCCAAAGGAACATAGACACAGTAGATTGCTTGTTCTATGCTGTTTGGATCCAGATTTTAGAAAACATTGTGAAATTGTATTTGTTAGATGATAAAAGAAATTAGAATGCCTCCTAAATGCTTGATAATATTCAGCAATTCTTATTAGGGATTGTTGCTTTCTTATTATATATTTTAAGCCTTGATTTTAAGGGTTTATATGAAAATATTTATATTTGAAGTGATATATTTTAGGGCTGGGGAGATAGCTCAGAGGTCTAAGTGCCTACCTGGCAAGCACAAGGACTCACATTTGATGCCAAGTACTGCATGCCATGCCAGCCCTGGACCCCCAGGTGCTCCCTGCCAGCCACTGAAACTAGGTGTGGTGGCACAAACCTGTAATCCAGTACTGGGGAGGCTGTGACAGGAGGATCACTATGAGTCCAAGCTGTGTAGTGCGACCCTACACCAAACAATTAAATAAAGAGGTATATTTTAGATTGACTTCCAACGAATCAAAAAAAAATATTTTGAAGTGTGAGATGTGAGCGACAAATGATCGGTAAAATGACACAGGATTGATACTATACTGATCTCTCTGTTTGGGACATGTCCAAATATCTCTATGATAAGGATTGAAAGAGGTGAAATAGGGCTTCACCATTTCTTGAGAACTATGAAACTGTGGTAGGGTATTAGTACATTTTTTGAGCAAATAATGGAAATCGAGTTTAAGAAAACAGAGAAGAAAAAATATCAAGAAAACCAAATTAATTTATTTATTTGACTGAATACTTCAGAGCTGCGACCAGCACTCAAGCTTGGGGATTTCGTGGATCAGCAAGCCCCGCCTCTTCTGCATCCCCTCTCTACTTTTTGCTCTCTCCTCTCTGCTTTTCCCCAGGCTACCTTTTCTTCCCTGCTCCTTGCTCATTCATTCTTCCTACCATCAAGATGACCTCATAAGAGGAAGATAAAGCCAGCCACAGTCAATCCTAGCTAGGTCACATGGGAGGGAAGAAAAAAAAAAAAAAAAAAAGGCTCTCTCTCCCAGAGACGCGCCTATTGGTTTCAAGTGCAGGGTTGAGTTGAGCTCATCATCCTTCACAGTCACTGCTCCATGACTTGAAGCTCATTTAAGGAGCCTTCCTGGTTCACTTCACTCAAAATTTTGTATCTTCATCTGAATCCCTATGACCAAGCCTTTTGTGTGTCTAAAGCCCAAAGCCATTTGGCTGAACAATAGCTGCTCCCATTAAAGTATGCTTACAACAGCAAGAGGCCCAGGTATGCAGCCTAGGATTAAATGCTTTTCACAAATGTCTATTTCCATGGACACAATAACCAAAATATAGAACATTCTCATCACAAGAAAAGTTTCCTTCTTTTCCTTTGCAGGAAACCACCAAGTGTGGAGGTGCCACCAGTATTCTGCTATCTATTACCAGAGACTAGCTTCAGTGCTCAGTAACCTTCAAGACAAAGGAGTCATAGAGTACATGCATTTGATCTTTTTATTTCCTTTGCTTTATTTGTTTGGTACAGACTCGCTGCATAGCTTCTGTGCATTCACACATATGGACATGTACATACTAACACAGAGAGCGTAAAACCTGCACACTGAAATAAATGGAAGAAACACTGACCCAGTAGATTCTTTCAGATCTTGTTTGGATCCAAGTGATCCTCCTGTCTCAGCCTCCCCAGGGCTGGGTTTACCGGTGTGCACCACCACACCCAGCCTCAGTGGCTGGCTAGCTGAAAGGGCGGTTCAGCACGTGGTACCAGGGATTGAAACCAGGGTCTTGCAAGGTGCTTAGACTGCAGAGCTACCTCCCTATCCCTGTACATGCTTTTAAAGTTTGGCTTCTTTTACTTGACTGGATGTGTGTAATGTACCTGCTTGTGATCAGGTGATTAATGTCTGTAAAATACACTCAAGTTTTCTCATGTAGTAGTGTATTTGAAATTACTATTGGACTCCTGATAAATATCCACAATAAAATTGTGATGCCACATTGTTAAGATGGCTTTCATATATCTGGTTCACTGTTCTGTTTGCTGTGCTCAGCTCTTCCTCCTCCTGCTCCTTTTCTCTCTCTCGCTCTTCATCCTCTTTCTCTTGTTTTGTGTCTCCCTTCCCCTTCCGTGCTTCCTCCTCTCCCCCTTCATTTCCCTTCCCCATCCTTCTCCTTCTCCTCTTCCATCCTCCATCCTGCCCCCCTCCTCTCCTTTCTCACTGCTAGCGCTGACCCCTCAGCCTCACACATGCCAGGCAGGCTAGCGCTGTCTCACAGGGCTATATCGCAGGAAGAGCCGCATGTGTTTTCCACATTAATCACCTGATCAAAACCACAGAAGTAGTCCCTCATTCCCTCCTAGTACAAAATAATGCTGTAATAAATACGACAGAATGCATTTACTGGATCTGTATTTTAGAAACATTATAATTTAATTAGAACTCTTATGTTTGAGGATGCTCTCATCAGTTGACATTTTTAAATAATACTCGAAGTCATAATTGTCCTATATGATAGCGAGATGTAGTATAATCATACAATAAGTTAAGTAATATATTACCCAGGCTTTAATACTTAGAGCAGAGGGGCCTGCCAGATAGATCAGTGGATTAAAGTGCCTACTTAGGCAGACACAGGAACTGGGGCACGCTGAGACAGAGATTGAGACAGGGCGTGGTGGATGGCATGCACTTGCAATCCCAGCTCTTGGGAAGCCAAAAACAGGAGGGTCATTATGAGTCGGACCTGTGTAGCGAAACCCTGGAGACCTGTACTAAATGTGTAACAAAATGTAGAGCAGAGCCAGCAAGTAGAATTTTTTTTTGTAATGAAACAATCTACACCTTTATTTTTCAACATGGTAGTTGCCTGCTACACATATTTTATTTTAATTTGTCTTATTTTATTTAATTTTTGTGTTTAGTACAGGATCTATAGGGACTCACTACAAAGATTTAAAAAAGCATAGAGCAGAGCTATCAAGTATAACTTTTAGTAATGAGTCAGCACCTTCATTTTTTAACATGGCAGTTGTCTTCTACACATTTTATTTTGTTTATGTATTTAAACAAACAATTTAAATGATACAAACAAGTGCTTACTACATGGATTGGACTCGTAGTGGTCCTCCTGTTTTTAGCCTCCAAGCACTGGGATTACAAGCCCGCGCTGAGACTCCATCTGAACTGTCATCTCGGAGTGCCCTGGGAGGTAGGACTGGCATGCCATGCTGGCGATCAAACCCTCCCGCTGCATTCTGCCTAAGTAGCACTTTAGTCCACTGAGCCATGTGGCCGGCCTTACGTACTATGATTGATGGCTTCTAATATCTATTAATACAAATGAAAACATGAATTTTGAATTTCATTTAAATATAATTCAAACATTTATATGTGCCTGATAGCCATCATATTAAGCTATGTACATTTGGAGTCAATCAAGATGCCAACATTCAACTTTATTTTTGAAACTAGTAGGCTGACATGCTGTATCCTTGAAAAGAAATTTGCAAGTGCTGGCCAGATAATAGCTGAGCGGATTAAAGCTTCTGCTTAGGCAGAGCACAGCCGCTGGGGTTAGATCCTCAGCGTGCGGTGCTGGCCCCACCCCCGGGATGCACTGAGAGGGTGATGGAGACTGGGCATGGCGGTGCGCTGTGATCTCGGCACTCGGGAGACCAAAAACTGGAGGATCACTATGAGGCCAATCTGTGTAGTGAGACCCTGTAGACCCTGTATTAAATACCAAAAAGAAAAAAGAAAAAAAGAAAGACAGACAGACATTCAGACAGACAGACAGACAGACAGACAGACAGGAAAAGAAAAGTTCAGTAGAAAGAATGACAGGACACAATTTCCAATTTGAATTTCAAAAATCATAGCACGTAGGATAAGGCTTGGATGAAGTGCTCTAAAATGGAAGTGGGGAGCTATTATCTGAGATGCTGTTGCCAGGAAACTAATTAGAGCAAATGGTACCTTTGGTAGGATGGGATGGGGAGTGTTTTGGGTGATGCGGCCATGAATGGTACCTTTGGTAGGAGTTACACAGTTTGAAAGAAGAGACCGGCAATAACTTTAGTGGAACTAATAGGACTTGGAGACTGATTTAAATTATAGAATTAGAGAAAGAAAAAGAATCCCAATAAATTCCAAGTCTCTACCTCTAATGAGATGCATGGCTGCACATAGTTTCTGATTGAGAAAGCCCCAGTGAATTCATATGCGGCACCCCCCATCAGGCAGTGGTGACTCTGGAGGCTGAGTGCAGATCTTTGGAGTCATAGGACTGTGGCTGGGGCCAGGGAGTCTGGGTCTGCAGCTCGTGTGAAAGTTCACCTTGGTCTTTCTGCACACTGCTTCTTGCTGAGTCCTGAGTTCACAGAGTTTAGAAAAGTGACTTGAGGAAAGAAGAGTAGCTGGAAACTCTGAGGCTGACACAGAAGGAAAAGTCTGGGAACTGGTGAGCAGCCGCAGTTTAACGTTGCAGGCAATTAGTGAGCAGGAGCAGCTGCTTTGGTTAAACTGTTAAAAATGCCAAAGTAAGTGAAGCAGAACATATGGGATAGGTTTTTATCTCCAAAATACTGCTTTGAGAATAATATTGACATAATTTGCCTATCATATTTTCTCCTTTGGAAATGATTTGCATAACATTTTCTAGAAATAGGCTCCATATGTGTTTTAGTAATTTGGTGCAAGAGGTGTAAACTCAAGCTCATTGAAGAAGAGCCAGCTACAAGAAGAGCCTTGAATTTCCAACCCAAACCAGGATTTCTCTCTTATTATAGGAAATGTGGAGACTTCAGAGAAAGTCAAGCAAGGAAATGGGCCCTAGGAAACTGATAGCAAATCCTGTATGGCCACCAAGCACTGAATTAGGCACGAAGTGTTATCCGTGAATTATTTAGTAGCAGTCCCATTATATAGATCTGTCTGACTCAAGTAGAGATCAGATGCTCAAGTAACCTAATGAGGATGTTTGAGAGTCAGAATATAAAACATTATTATTTCAGCCAACTGTGAGTTTTCTCAGGCAAAAATTCTATTTCTGCATTTGAATTCAAGTAATCATCCTCAATGTCTGATACCCCCAATAGCTTAGACTTCATGCAAAACTATTCTATGAATATTGACCGTCAAACTTATTATATTGAACCTCCAAAATTAAGCTCGGGGGGCAGCCAAGAAATTTTTGTTTCATGACCAATTTAAGTGATCGTAACACATTCTTCTATTTTAGAAACAATTGAGAGAAAATTGAGATTTAATTAATCATATATGAACCAGACTGCCAGGAAGGATATAGCTGTCAGTAAAGCTGATAAAGAAGTAATTTAACAAAGAGCCATGGCAGAACACTTGGAGAATTCATGTATTATTGAAATATTAGCAACTTGGTTTAATAGAAAGAATGCTGCATAAGTGATATCAAAACCTTATTTCCAGTCTCATATCCAAAGTTCATATGCAGTTTCTTTTGGACAAATCATTCTATCTATCTATCTATCTATCTATCTATCTATCTATCATCTACTTTTAATCAAATGTAGTGACGGGTGATGACTGTCCCTGTCATGTTATTTTTAATGCAATTAGTGCAAGATCTACAGGGTCTCACAACACAGATCAGACTGGTAATGATCCTTTTGTTTCCAGCCTCCCAAGAACTGGAATTATAGGCTCCCACCACCACACCCAGTGTCAGTCACCTTCTCAGGACACCGTGGAGGCAGAACTGGCATAGCACATGAGGGATCAGACTTCATCCTGACACCCACTTAGTCCTCTGAGCTATCTGGTAGGGCATTCTGTTATATTTGTACAGTACTATAGTCTTTTCAGTCCTTTGGACTTATCTTAGAAGTAGATGAGCATGTGATCAAAAATAGATAAGTTTGACTGGAAAATCTCTAATAGTTTTTCTAAGTAGACATGCTACAAGACTATACAGGTCAATAGCTTAAAATATTCATAATTGTGTATGGTAATGTCTATGCTTCTCAAAGCTGACTAAACTTCAAATATCTTTGAATCTTAACAAAACTTTCAAACATCCCAGCCATCTCTCCAGAGTACTAACACCTGTTTACATTCCACTTGTAGGTTACACATTGTTTTATTCTAACATATTTCTAAATTTGAGCTGAGAACTATGGCTCTAAATATTAAATGGATTCATATGAAAAGATACCATAGTGACCAAAAGTGATCTTCTACACAACCAATTCCACTGGCTTTTTGTCACCTATGAGGAAAATGTTCTCTTCAACATGGAATGCAAAAGATTTCCCATGTTCTGCTTCCAGATTATATTCTTTGTTTCCTGTTCTCTTAATTTTTTCCTTAAATATTAGCATTAATCAAACTAATGCCCTTGTTTTGCATGGCTATGTTGAGGTGTCTCTATGCTTTGCAGTTTTTGTAGTACTATTTTCTATTCCAGATTTTTCTTATGGACAGCATAGTCACATTGTGTTGCAAGAAACTTTCCTTGGTGCTATTAGGAAATACCTCCTTTGCCTTCTTCTCCTCCTCTTTCTCCTCCTCCTTCTTCTCCTTCTCCTTCTCCTTCTCCTCCTCCTTCTCCTTCTCCTTCTCTTTCTGCTCCCCCTCCTCCTCCTCTTTCTTCTTCTTCTTCTTCTTCTTCTTCTTCTTCTTCTTCTTCTTCTTCTTCTTCTTCTTCTTCTTCTTCTTCTTCTTCTT
>PVJA010024061.1:0-22327 GCA_004027025.1 Myocastor coypus | reverse complement strand
TTCTTTGGTCATGGCCTTCAGTATTTGTGTGTGTGGCCAGGGTCAGCAGCCTGGGTACTCCCAGCCGAGACTGCCGCAGCCCCTGACAGAGGGGGACCTGGTCGGCCGAGGACGGCAGAGAGGAGCAGCGGGGGCCACAGCCAAGTCACAAGGTGAAGAAGGGTGCCAAGAGGTGGGATGGCTGCGGTGTAGGTGGGGTGGGACTTATTTGTGCCTGAGGGACCCTCATGGGAACCACAGCAAAGCATTGGAGCCGGTCAGCTACCAACTGGCCGGTGAGCACCAATAAGTCCCTTTTAGAATGCAGATTTGGCAGCTTGGGCACTGCATCCTGAGGAGTGCCTTAACAGGCATTAATTGTGTGCCCCTGCACATTAACCTTCTCATTTTGCTTATTGCCTAAGTGTTGGAGCTAAGCAAGACCTGGCATCTCAATAGCTGGCACCTGTTGCCAGGTGATGAGCATGTGCTAGTCACCAAGAGGTGCACACATGTGCCTGCAGCTACGCTGCTGGTGCTTGAGGGCCTCTGTGAGATTTAAGTTTTCTGACCTGGGTTGTAGATTTAAACCCTCTAAGCTGCCATGCCCTGCAGCCATAACTGCAGCGTGACATGCTGTGGAAGAGTGGTAAGGCCCCCTGGGCACAGGAGGCAGAGCTGCCCGTCTCGGCCCGGGCCTTGGCCAGAGCCCTGGGAATGGCTGTGCAGGGATCTCGCAGGGGGCCACTGGGTATGCTGCAGGCTCCGTGGGGACACAGCGCCTCAGACCCTGCTCTCTGGCTGCCTGGCCCACAGGTGTGGGAAGGGTGGGATGGGTCGCTGTGTGTCAGCGGAGGGTCCTCGGGGCTGCCTCCTGGCCCTGTGGGAATGCTTCTGCAGGCTGGTTGGTGCTGCCCCAGCGCATGCGTTGCTTTTCTCTTTGTGTTTAAGAACTCCAGATATCTGCTGGGTTTCAGGAGCTGTCGCTGGCAGAGAGAGGAGGGCGCCGCAGGGACTTTCACGATCTCGGTGTGAACACGAGGCAGAACTTAGACCACGTCAAAGAGTCCAAAACTGGTGGGTCGACTCGGAGTTCCACTTCAGGGGTCACTTCTGAGTGCTCAGGCAGTGTTTCAGTCGTGCTGCTCAGGGGTGTGTTGTGCGGTGCGTGGGCGCAGGTGGCTGAGCTCTCTGGGCGCTCTCCCTGCTAAGCTCTGAAGATGCAGCTGATATACGTTGAAGTTGTAGACGCTGCCCGCGGCGCTCGTGCGCGGGGTGGGGCGGGGCGGGGCCAGCAGTTGCACGTTGCCCCCTGCAGTGAGGTGTCTGGCCGCCTGACTCTTTACCTTCCCTGGAGAGAGGAGTGTGTGCTCCCCAAAGCCAGACTGCTGTCTCCAGCTCCGCCAGCCTGGTCCCGGAAAGGCGCTGAGTGTCACTGCCCCTAGGCTCCTCGGGCATCATCGTGAGGCTGAGCACCAACCACTTCCGGCTGACGTCCCGCCCACAGTGGGCCCTGTACCAGTACCACGTGGACTATAACCCGCTGATGGAAGCCCGCCGCCTCCGCTCGGCGCTGCTCTTCCAGCACGAAGATCTCATTGGAAGGTGTCACGCTTTTGATGGAACAATATTGTTTTTACCTAAGCGACTACAGCACAAGGTTATTTCACACATCCGGGTGGGATGGGGACATGGGGGCTTCCAGCTCAACACGGTGGGTCGCCTGGGGCCTGGGGAACTTGCAACTAGCCTGAGGCCCGGTGGCATCACCGTGAGCTCCTGTGTCTTAGAGACACCGAAGGACCACAGCAGTTCTGTGACAAGGGATCGCTGCCTCTCTTCCCGTGGCTCCTTTCAGAGATTCGCCTGAGCCAGGCTCGGAGCGGCGCCTCTCCCTTGCCTTCCTCAGTGGTGGCGCAGTTTGCTCCTCACAGCTGAAGGCGGGATCCCACCTTTCCGGCTTCAGGTCACTGAAGTGTTCAGCCAGACCCGGAACGGGGAGCGTGTGAGGATAACAATCACCCTAACCAATGAGCTGCCCCCGACGTCACCCACCTGCCTGCAGTTCTACAACATCATCTTCCGGAGGTGCGCGCTTCCTCCGGGTGTCGCTGCCGGGCTGCTCGAGGCGGGGGGTGCACCTCAGTGCTAGAGCATGTGCCTGCGTGCAGGAGGCCCTGGGTCTGCTTCCCGGCACCCCAGGGAGAGAGAGAGCTTAAAACCCAGAGAAGCTAGAGGACTGAACAGCCACTAGCAGTGTGCCTGTCGCCCAAGTTCCGAGGGGCTTCTCTGACCTGCAGCTCCCGGGGGTGGTTGACTGGTGTCGCGCCCTCCGTGGTCTCACTGTCCTGTCCAAAACCTCCCCATGCACATTGGCCTGAGGTGTTTGCACTGTTTGAGCCCGTGCTAGGAACCTTCCCCCTGGCTCCCCGCCCCCAGTGCCAAGCTGTACGCCATCACAGGACGCCGCTGCAGGCCTTCAGCAGAGATCAGTGGCCCCCGCCCCGCCTTCAGCTGTGAGGACCAAACTGCACCACAGCATGCAGGCCACACTGTCCAGCGTGCTCTGTCCCCTCCCAGGGGCACAGCAGCAGAGGGAACCGGTTCTGCCTGTGTGTGAAAGTCCCCTTGAGTCCTGAGGGGTCGCTGTCCCTTTGCAGTCAACACTGGCCGGGCCGCTGCTCTCTGCATGAAGGGGCAGCCAGCTTCCCACACAGGGCCTCGGGCACCCGAGCACCGCCGCGTGCCCCTCTGCCCGCCCCTCTGCCACAGTCACCCTGTGCGACATCAGGCGTGGAGCCTGATTCCGTGTGCTTCATGCATCTTGCAATAGCCATCACATGCTTTCAGAACTTTGGAAGCCTTGTGATGTCACCAGCTGCCTGGAGACAGCAGCTCCCCCCACCTGGGGCCACACGACCTTCTGCAGGTCGTGTGAGATTATGCCGACGCTCACTGACCTGACTGTCTGACTTTCAATTTCCAGACTCCTAAAAATCATGAATTTGCAACAGATCGGACGGAATTACTACAACCCTCATGACCCAATTGACATTCCCAATCACAGGTCAGTGCAGGGCATCTCAAGCGCCTGGGGCACGGATGGGGGTGGCACCGGTCCATGTGGGCCCCACCTCCCACAGGGGGGCATGGCGTGAGTAGTGTAGCACAGACCCCTGCCTGGCTCCAGGTCTGTATGTCACTCTTGGGTGAACACTGTGAGCTGACAGTGTCCTTGGAAGGCAGTTAGCTGGGGCACGCAGAGGACGGTGCGGTCCAGTGTGGGCCCTGCAAAGAGCAGGCATGTTGGCGTGGCGGTGCACGCCTGCAATCCCAGCATTCCAGAGGCGGCGGGCAGCCTGCACTGCACAGCGCGATGGTGGTGCGGTGAGCAGTCTCGGTAGCACAGCTCTGGGTGGCGAAAACGTGTGTGTGTCGCTCTCCTGACACATTGCGGCAGCTTGGGAAGCCCAGGAAACCCAGCAGCAAGGACAGCGCCCGGCGCCCAGGGCCCGCTGTGGGTGGGCGCGCGGGCTCCGCTGAGCCGCCTCTCCCCGCAGGTTGGTGATCTGGCCCGGCTTCACCACCTCCATCCTGCAGTACGAGAACAACATCATGCTGTGCACGGACGTCAGCCACAAGGTGCTGCGCAGCGAGACCGTGCTGGACTTCATGTTCAGCCTGTACCACCAGACGGAGGAGCACAAGTTCCAGGAACAGGTGTCCAAGGAGCTGATAGGCTTGATCGTCCTCACCAAGTAAGGCTGTGCTGTGCTGTCAGCACTTAGGGTGCGCCCAAGGGGGATGGCTGGGGGGAGGGCGGTCATGGGGACGGGCAGCAGCTGGTGCCCTGGTCCTGTCTGCTTCCTGCAGTCGGTCAGGCACGTCTCCCTCGCAGCCCAGCTCTTCCTGCATGTCGGGAGACAGTGCCGAGCACTGAGCTGCCTGTCCTGGTTGACACCTCCTCGTGCGCTGGCCAGGTGCCGTCTGACCACGCTGGTCCCCCAGGTACAACAACAAGACGTACCGGGTAGACGACATCGACTGGGACCAGAACCCCAAGAGCACCTTTAAGAAGGCAGACGGCTCCGAGGTCAGCTTCCTGGAGTACTACCGGAAGGTAGGAGCCCGTCCTGCACCATCAGAGGTCGCATGTGGCGGAGCGGGCCCAAGCCGGGTCCCCTGGCTTCCAGCTGGCCTGTAGCAGCTGCTCCTGGGCCAGTGTGCATGCTGCATTTACAGCCCTGGCTCCCTCTTCTGCTGGCCCCCAGGGCCTGGGGCCTACAGGGGATACTCCTCCCAAAGGGGCGGGTGCCCTTGGCACTGCAGTGACAGCAGCTTAAGTAGCAAGCACAGCTTTGGGATTAAAGCCAAGGCCTGGGAAGCACTGGTGAGCAGGCAGCCAGCACCAAGGAACCAGATGTCAGTGGATGTCAGCAGGTGTCCGCGTGGGGGCATGGGCTTGGAGGTTCTGCCGGACCCAGTGGAGGCCCTCGGGGCTGGGGGCAGGTCTGTGTGTGCCCTGCCTGTGCCCTTCCTGGGCGCCCCCCACCATCTGAGTAAATAAGCTGCTGCTTCCCGGCTGCTGACCCAGCAGACAGTGGGAGTGAGCCAGCACCGTGGGAGGCTCCCTCCCCCCTGGGTTAGTGTTGTGGGTGGGTTCCAGCATCGAGGAGTCAGCCCTCGGTCCAAATTGCGCAGCAGGTGAACGCTGTCCCTGGACCACAGGGGCGATAAGAAGGGGATCTCCTGGACGCAGCTGGGCCTTGGCACAGTGGGTGGGCCCAGCACTGCTGGTGGCTTGACTGCTAACACTGGGAGCCACCACTGTCACAAGGCCCTGGCCTTCGGGTGAACAGGGCCATCCCCTCCCCCGAGCAGCAGTATAACCAGGAGATCACCGACCTGAAGCAGCCGGTCCTGGTGAGCCAGCCCAAGAGGAGACGGGGCCCTGGTGGCACCATGCCCGGGCCAGCCATGCTCATCCCCGAGCTCTGCTACCTGACAGGTGTGGCCCTGGCCCCAGAGGCGTGGCTCCCTTGCCCACCCTCCCCATCCCCTCCCTCTTCCGTTCCTGTGGCATGCCCTCCCCCAACCCTGTGAGTGAGTGCCGTGTCCGCAGGCCTGACCGACAAGATGCGAAATGACTTCAATGTGATGAAGGAGCTGGCGGTGCACACGCGGCTCACGCCCGAGCAGCGGCAGCGGGAAGTGGGCCGCCTCATCGACTACATCCACAAGTAGGCCAGGGCCCTCCCGGAGCCCACGTGGCTGAGCCCTGTCTCCTTCGTGTGCTGCTGTGTGGTGGCAGTGGGGGCACTGGGGTCTGAGGAAGGCGGTGGGGGGGGGCTGGAAGAAGAGGGCTGTGATGCAGACGAGGCCTCGTCCCCGCCCACACAGCAGGCCGTGGCAGTGGGTCGGTGTGGACGCGGCTCCCACGCGGCCTTCCCACGCCCAGAAGCGGTGCCACGCTCCCTCCGCAGGGACGACAACGTACAGAGAGAGCTGCGAGACTGGGGCTTGAGCTTCGACTCCAACTTGCTGTCCTTCTCGGGAAGAATTCTGCAAACAGAGAAGATCCACCAGGGCGGGAAAACAGTAAGGCTGCCTCTTGAGGGGCCCACACCGAGGGCAGTGGGGCCGGACCACAGGCAGCGGGCAGGCGGCGCCCATCCAGGCCCACCTCCCCCACCACGTCTCCAGCTACCGGGACATCCCTGAAAGGGTGTTTTTCTGAGTGACCTGAGTAGCCTAGGTATCGAGTGGTGGCTGCCGCTCAGGGTCCATGCACACGGAGCACCCCTCATCTCACGGCCCCCTCGTGCCCAGCCCGTCTACGTGTAGGGATAGCCACCATGGACTCTGGGCTCTGTTGTGTTTCCCAGAGGGCAACGGAAGGGTTCTGGGGTCATTCTGCGTCACTAAAGCACTGTAAGCATGAGAAACACAGCCCCTTCCTGGCAGCTGCGCCTCCTCCTCTACACAGTGTGTGAAGAGCAGCCTAACCAGGAGGAGCCGTGCCCTGCCAGGTCCTCAGCCCTGGGAGGGCAGCAGCCCTCCTGCCTGGCTCCAGCTGTCCAGGAGCTGGGCTGGCTTTCAGCATCAGGTGCTCGGACTGCTGTGATGCCACCCACGTGGCAAGGAGAGGTGCACCTGGCCTTGTCAGGTGCTAGACACGACGGAGAATTCAGGGCCATCAGGAGATGCCGCGGGCCAGGAAGGCCAGTCGGTGGGGGTCTCCTCTGGACAGAAGTGCCATCGGCCGTTGGGGCGCTGCTCTCTTCCTGAAGGGCCTCTTGAGAAGGTCTCGCTGTGGAGCACAGGCTGGCCTGGTCCACGTGGCCTCTGGCCTTGGCTCCCGAGTGCTGCCGTGGTGTGTGTGCCACGCTTCATGCGTGCCCCGTGCTGGGCGCCTTTGGTCATTCTCCCCGGAGTGCTGGGTCCGTCGCTCGACCCTGATAGAGCACACCATGGCCGGGGTGCAGCCTGGGCTCCCCACACCCTTCATGGCGCCTGCAAACTCTCTCCTAGTTCGACTACAACCCGCAGTTTGCAGACTGGTCGAAGGAGACGCGGGGCGCGCCGCTCATCAGCGTGAAGCCGCTGGACAACTGGCTGCTGATCTACACGCGCAAGAACTACGAGGCAGCCAACTCGCTGATACAAAACCTGTTCAAGGTTACGCCAGCCATGGGCATACGAATGAAGAAGGCCATCATGTGGGTACAGGCCTGTGCCACCTGCAGAGGAGATGGGCTTGGCGGGAGGCCTGGGCTCGGGCGGGGCTGGGTGGGAGGTCCAGGCTTGCGTCCCGGCACCTCAGGTGGCTGTATGTGCCACACGCTCCGCCCCAGGGCCATGTGAGGGCGCCTGCCCTCGTACTGACGCAGAAACGCTTCCCGCTGCTCAGGAGGTGTGCGTGTACGTAAGGCATGACTCACGTCCCCTTCTGAGTACAGCCCCGTGTCCCTCGCCCCAGGATCGAGGTGGACGACAGGACAGAAGCCTACCTTCGAGTCCTGCAGCAGAAGGTCACCTCGGATACGCAGATAGTGAGTGTGGTGGGCGGCCGCAGCACAGGGTGTGGGGAGCAGAGGCCATGAGGGTGGCGCCCCCTGCTGGGCATCGAGGAGGGAGCAGCACGTGTGGCCGGCTGTGGGCTTTTCTGTCGGATTTTACGGGCTGGGTGGCGTGGACTCTGGAACCAAATCACTGACCACTCAGCCTGAGCCAGCACTAGCAGGACCCAGCTGGGCCTGGGCTGACTTTGCTCAGGGCACAGCCAGAGGCAGCCAGAGCTTGGGGACTGACTTGGGCTCCCTGAGGGATCTGGGAACTGTGCAGCCCAGCCTTCCTCTGGGCTCTGCCCTGTGCCGGGCTCCTCGGGTACGGTCTGTGACCACCTCTGCTCTCCCCGTTGCCATAGGAAGAGATCTGTGCCATGCCCATCCTGCTGCCGCCCAAGCCGGGCCCCTGGGGTCGGGCATCCGGGCCACCCACCTCTCACCCCAGGCACTTCTCGGTCTCAGGTGTACGTACATTCTGAGGCCACCATGTGGTTTTGCAGGGTCCGAGCTCTCTCTCCTCCATCCCCATTGGCCCCCAGAACTGTGGAGATGGGTGTGGGCCTCTTGTTGCTGCCGACTGACTGGCACCCGGAGGGCAGCTCTCATCAGCATGGAAACGGTGCCACTGTGTCCCAGCTGCGCCGCTCCCTGGGCTGTTTGCCCGAGCCCCAGGCTCTGCTCCTGCCAGGGCTCCTGGGGGGGAGTGATGTGGGTGGGGCTGGATCTGGAGCAGGGTGCAGACACACTAAGGGGAGGGCACCACTGTGCTCTCTCAGCCCGAGTTGCTGCAGGCCTGCAGAGGCCAGGGCTGCATTCAGGAAGCCTTGTACAGGGAAGGCAGTGGTCTGCAGCTGAGGTGGCACAGAAACGCGGAGGTCCGAGGGAGGGATTGCGGGGCGCAGGGGTCCTGCAGTGGTCGGGCTGGCTTCCGCCTCGCCTCGGGCTGCTTTTCCTGACGAGTGGCTGTTACTCCTGGCTTGAATGGAGGCTGGGGGGAGGCTGGGCCCCTCTGAATCCTCACCCTGGCTGCTGGGCTCTCAACCACAGGGGCAGAGACAACGGGGAAGTGCCGCCTGGGCCTTGCTTTGGCCCAGGGGACCTGCTTTATCCAGTCCTCGCTTAGCCCCTGTGCACTCTCTCAGACACCACAGTGGAGGACGGCTTTGTCTTGCCGGGGCTATAGGAGGGAGAGATCAGAGGCCGGGATCCGTCCTGGAGACTACCTCAGGGAGCTCGGGCTGGTGCCACTCATGAATGGGGCAGGGGGCGCGCAGGTCAGGCACTTGGTGCTGACTGCAGAGCACCTGCGTGCCCGCCGGGAGGTCTGAGTTCAGGAGCCAAGTGGTGGGGCACCATCGGTTAAACTGGGAACACTCTAGCACCGTGTGTGTCCCTGCTCACGTGTCCCTTCAGGTGTCGAGTGACTTCAAGCTGGTCAAGGCACAGAACTGCCTGCCTGCCAGGCATGGGTTTTCTGGTGCTTTACTGCTTGGTCTGCATTCCCCTGTGTAGCCTTGGCCCCTCGGGTGGACGTGGGCTGTGCTATCCACGCATGGTCCACACTGTGCTGCAAGGAAGGTGCGGACACCCACAGGTGGCTCTGCCTGCCGCCCCTCGCAGGGCCTGCGGTGGCCCACGCTGCCTCTGCAGCCGGCTGCTCTGCCACCTGTCACATCCGCTCCTCTGGATAGATGTCAGCGCTGCTTTTTGCTCAAAGAAACAAAGGAAAACCCTGCCTGTGTGCAGGTCGTCTGTCTGCTCTCGAGTAGCCGGAAGGACAAGTACGACGCCATAAAGAAGTACCTGTGCACAGACTGCCCCACGCCCAGCCAGTGCGTGGTGGCCCGCACCTTGGGCAAGCAGCAGACAGTCATGGCCATCGCCACCAAGATCGCCCTGCAGATGAACTGCAAGATGGGTGGCGAGCTGTGGAGGGTGGACATGCCGGTGAGCTCGGTGCCGTGGGAGCGCCTCGGCAAGGGGCGGGCTGGCTGGGGCTGGTGCGCCCGCCCTCTGAGACGCCGCTGTTCTCACTAAAGCTCAAGCTGGCCATGATTGTGGGCATTGACTGCTACCACGACACCACGGCAGGCCGGAGATCCATCGCGGGGTTTGTGGCCAGCATCAACGAGGGCATGACACGGTGAGTGGGGGCAGGGCCAGGCGGGTGGCCCGGCTGGGAGCGCGCACCTATGTCGGCGGACGTGGCATGTGGCTGGCCTTGGGGTCTGTCATCTGTGGCCTCGCTGGGGCCTTTCCTGCACTTGTCTGCGGCCCCTGAGAAACGCCCTCATGTTCTCGGTGCAGAGAATCCGACGTGCTCAGATTCCAGACTTTCCCTGGTAAACAACCTCTGGGTGCTTTTCTTGGGCCAGAGGTTGCAAGCATGGCTGAGGACACTCGTGGCATATGGCTGCCCACATGTCTGGGGGTTCCTAGGCCTCCGAAGCATATTGGGTGTGTCCAGAGTAGGTGAAGCGCAGCTAGGGTGTGCGAGTGCCCCTGACAGCAACTGAGGGTGTGACCGTTTCCTCTGATACCTGCTCCTGCAGGGCTAGGCCAAGCTCTGTCTCAAGCTTCCTGGCCTCTGGCCGCTGTGCTAGGGTCTCAGAGCCTGTGGGAGGGCTGGGTGGGGTGTGGCCGGCTGCTGTGGGGTGCGGCCCCTACTTGGGTGCTTCCCTGCCCACAGCTGGTTCTCACGCTGCGTCTTCCAAGACCGAGGCCAAGAGCTGGTGGACGGGCTCAAGGTGTGCCTGCAAGGTGCGTCTGCGGCGGGAGCGGCCCCAGCCCCGCAGCTGTAGGCCTTGCACTCTTTAATGCTTATTGCTTGTGTCCAGCGGCGCTGCGGGCCTGGAACAGCTGCAACGAGTACATGCCGAGCCGGATCATCGTGTACCGGGACGGCGTGGGTGACGGCCAGCTGAAGACGCTGGTGAACTACGAGGTCCCGCAGTTCCTGGATTGCCTCAAGTCCCTTGGGAGAGGCTACAAGTAAGCCCGCAGGCGCCCACACCCATAGCAAGGCCGCCTGCCCGGACTCTGCCAAGAGCCACCTCAGGAGGGGCATCAGCAGCCACCAGTGTGGTGCCAGCGTGGGCTCAGGGGCCACAGCACGTGCAGAGCACGTGCACCACACGGGGGTGTGGGGGTGCCTGAGCCTGAGAAAACCCTGAAGAAAGGCGAAGCTGGGTTGAGCATCGCAGCTTGCTCTCAGCGGAGGTTTGCCTGACGCGCCACTCCTGGCTGGCAGGGACGCGCGGACTCAGGCCTCACAGTTCGTGGCCCGAGGGTGCAGAGGGGGACTGTCGCCTCTCGGGGTCACAGCCAGCGGTCACACTCAACCTCCACGTTAGCTCCTGAGCTCCAAGCATATTTGGGGTTCCCTGCCGTCCACAGCCGCATGCCCTACTCTGAGCCCAGGGCGGGTGAGGCAGGCCCTTGAGACGGGCACCCCAGTGCCCACTCGGCTTCGCCTAGCCATGTGGGGCCAGGGGAGCCAGTTCAGTAAGGCCCTGTGCTCCCTGCCCCTGGCGAGGGCCAGCACGGGCCCACTGAGCCCTGTCCTCTGGGGGAGCTGAGCCCATCTGCCCGAGGGCTCCCAGGTCCCGTCGGGTCAGGAGGCCTCTCACTGGTGCTTCATGCCGCAGTGCTGCGAGCCGGTCGTGAGCACAAGTGCACCGGCCCAGGCCCCTGGAGGCGCCTCCCCGCGTGGACAGATCCTGGAGGCCGAGGACAGGAGAGCTGGGCTGTGGGCACAGCCCCTGTCTGGCTCCTGTCACAGGACACATGGGCACCAGCTGGTCCTCGTCCTGTCTGGAGGCAGAGTTCAGGGCCTGGGGCAAGGGGCAGGTGCTGGGGCCCGAGGGGGCAGGGCTGCCCAAGTGACCCTGCACTTCTTCCCTGAGCCCGAGACTGACGGTGATTGTGGTGAAGAAACGTGTGAATGCCAGGTTTTTTGCTCAGTCTGGAGGAAAACTTCAGAACCCCTTGCCCGGGACTGTCATCGACGTGGAGGTGACCAGGCCCGAGTGGTGAGTCTGCAGGGGCAGCTCGGTGTCTTCCATGTGCGGCCATCTTGGAGTGTCCGTTTAAACAGGCCCACAGAACCACAAAGTCTCACTCATGCCTCGACCTCCTCATGCAAACCCACAGCGGCCGTGTCTGGGACCCATGACCGGGAGGACACGGAAGTTGGGCCCTGCTCCCACGTGGCGGCTGCTGCCTGCCTTCGCCTTTGAAAACCCACAGAGGGTTTTTAGTGTAGTGTACGTGTGTCGCACTTGAGAGGCTCTAGAGACTGTGGCTGTGAGAACAGTGCTGGGCCTCACACAGCAGTGCCCGTGGTCAGCAGCCCCTCTGCCGTGACACTGGGGAAACAAGGTGCCCCACACTGAGTGAATTCTGAGAAGCCCTGCCCGGCTACAGGAGGTGGCTCAGTGCTGCTGGTGTCCCAGGGAGGATGGTCCCGTGAGGACCAAGTGCCACCCACCCCTCGGGGGGTGCACAGGGACCACTGTCCCTTCAGACTGCAGAACCAGAAGTGTTCCAGGTCCCGGGCACCTGTACAAGGGATGTGCAATGTGTGGACCTCATGTGGACAGATAACACCAGGTGGCTGTTCCCCCAGTCAGCTCTGTGACTTGTCCGTGGCCAGCTGTCCAGGGCCCGCCCTGCCAAGTCCCCTGGGGCCAGCCCGCTGCTCTCCAGTTGGGCTCTGCCCTGACCACAGAGGCTCTGACCTGGAGTCCTGGGGCCCTGGTCCAGCAGGAGCTGTGCAGATGGCTCTTGACTTGAGTCTGCAGGGGGACGGCAAGCCACGGCGTGCGTGCCCTTCTGTCTTTGTGGGTTGTGTAGCAGCGTGGGATCTGTAGATGGAAGCCCAACCGGGACAGAGCTGCTGCTGGGCGACCCGCTGAGTGCTCAAGTCCTTAACGTTGAAAATTACTTACCTTTTCATGTATTTAGTACAGGGTCTGCAGGGTCTCGCTACATAGATCAGGTTCGTAGCCATGCTCCTCTTTTCAGCCTCCCAAGCTCTGGGATTGCAGGCCCTCACCACCACGCCCAGTCTCAATCTCCGTCTCACCGTGCCCTGGGGGTCGGGCTGGGGTGGGGCTGGCATGGCATGCCAGGGATTGAACCCCAGCCACTGCGCTCTGCCTAAGCAGGCGCATGCTGGACGCTAGGTCATTTGTTAAATGATAAGAGAGCGGCAAATCACGTCCGAGAGTGCTCCTGCCCCACTGGGCAGCACCGAGCCACTGCGGGGACCCCGGCCCTCCTGCCTGGCCCAGCTGGGTGTGGCTGGGGCCTGGAGACGAGACAGCAGCCTTCCCCGAGTGCCCTCAGTCGCGACGATTCCTGAGGAACGGGGAGGGGGGCCTCTCCTTTCCACTGGGCCCGGTGTGGGCAGGCCCCAGAGCTTCCCGCAGAAGAGCTCCCTCCCGTCACTGCAGGTACGACTTCTTCATCGTCAGCCAGGCCGTGAGGAGCGGCAGCGTGTCCCCAACACACTACAACGTCATCTATGACAGCAGCGGCCTGAAGCCGGACCACATCCAGCGGCTGACGTATAAGCTGTGCCACATCTACTACAACTGGCCGGTGAGTGTCGCACGGCACAGGCTCCGCAGGGCCGGAGAGCGGCCCCAGGCCCACGCGCAGCCCCGGTGACAGCTCCTCTCTACCCCGCAGGGCATCATCCGAGTCCCTGCTCCGTGCCAGTACGCACACAAGCTGGCCTTCCTGGTGGGCCAGAGCATCCACAGGGAACCCAACCTGTCCCTGTCCAACCGCCTCTACTACCTGTGACCTCGCCCACCGCCACCTGCGCCCTCCTGGCCGGCGGAGGAAGTGGGACTTCAGCGTGGCCTTTGAGGTGAAGCTCGGGAAGGGCCTGGCAGAGCTAGAGTTCATTCTGTGTTGCTGTTCAGTTTGGCGCCTTCATAGGAAAAAGTTAAGGCTTTAGAATTGTAATTTGCTGGTCTTTCCTAAGTATGTCGTGAAAAATGTTTGTTTTGAAAATGCAAATGAGGCGCTGTATGACCAGACTTTCTTACGAAGTGGGCAGACAGCTGGGCGTGGCGGTGCACACCTGTAATCCCAGCACTGAGGAAGACTGAGGCAAGAGGGTCACAAGCTCAAGTCCTGCCCAGGCAACCTAGCGAGAGCCTGTCTCAAAAAAGCTCGAAAGGGCTAGCGCTGTAGCTCAGAGGTAGAGCACCTGGGTTTTATCCCCAGTACTGGACAAAAGCGCGTGGGGATTTCCTTGAAACCCTCTGAGTCTCGTGCGCACACCCACATGAACTTCACCCTTGAAGGGTTTAGGTTGCATCTAGAGGAGGGCTGGAGATGCAGCGCAGTGCTAGGGAGCCTGCCCAGCGCTGGGGCCTAGACTCCGTCCGAGCACCACCGGAAAAAGAAGGGGAAAAATCGCGGAGCAGGCCGCCCCCGCCATGGTGCGGGGAGGCTGTGCGCGTGCGTGCGTGCGTGCGTGCGTGGGTGTGGCCTGCAGCCGCCTGCTGCAAGCTCTTTTTTTTCAGGGTAAGGGAGGATGGGGTAAAAGAAAAAGGATGATTAGTCTTCGTTTTTGTCCAAAGAAATATTTTAAGACTTTCATGCAAAAGGCCAGGGATGAAGTTCGATGTTAACATTAATGTTTATTTAATGTTGCAAATAGGATGTCGTTATCTGTTATAAAATAAAAGCAATTGTCAGCTCATCTGAGTTACGCTGTAGTTGCTGTTTTTTGGAACTGTGTCTTTTCTTTCTGGTTTTGAAGCTGCTGAGGGAGGCTGCCTGGTGCGGGGAGCATGTGCCCGCAGCAGGCAGGAGTGCCAGTGTGCCGGCCAGGGGCTCGAGGGCTGGGAGGGTGCCTGCCTGCCCTGCGTGTTCAGCGTTCTGTGACAGCTTTGGGGAGCGGAGGCCGAGGTGCTGGGTCCTGTCCCAGGAAACCTGGCCTCCTGAGGGTCCAGCCCTGCTGTGCTGGCCCTCGGTGGCAGCTTGCCGGTACGCCACCCACAGAAGGTGCTGCGCCTTCAGCTCTGCACTCAGCTCTGAGGCCTGGCTTCCTCACCTGTATCTGGGTACCCAGGCCCTAAGGGAGACAGAGCCTCCCTTGCAGAAAGAGCTGAGCATGGATGGCAGCCCTGCGCCTGGCATAGTGCCCTGGAAAGACGACACTCGGCTGGGAGATGCCCTCTGGGGCTGAAGGATTGGATGCCTGGGTTCCAGGGTGGGTAACCTGGGCCGCGCAAGCCTCATGCTCAAGGGGCTCATACACCCCTCCGGGCGGAGCTCAAGTGTCCTCAGGAGCCGAGAGACAGAGCTGCGCCATTTCTCCGGTGGCTGTGTGACCTAGTGAGCACCTGTGAGGAGAGACTCGGGCATGGGGTGGACGCTGAGGAATGCCACTAGGGCTTGGCCTCTATGAGGCGGGAGGACGCCCTCGGCCTGGGCAGGAAGCCTCACGCCCCAGACCAAGTCACCTGCCCCAGTTGTGCTGCCGCCAGACTTGGGTTGGAGCCTGGCCACCTACCTACCATGTGGCCCAGGTACCGTGCCAGCTTGTGGTGGCCAGGGAGCAGCTCGGGAGACGTGCGAGGCCCTGAGGCCACCCGGAGTAGCACAGCCTGGCCCTTCCAGGTGATACAACTACAGGCGAGGGCCAGTTCTCCTTGTCTTGGGTTGATGGAGGTGGTTTATGTTGAGCACACTTACGTATTCCTAAGATTAAGATCTTGTCAGTTGTGTATTTTTCAGATACCTCTTTCTGGTTTAGGGCCTATTAGGTTATTTTAGAAGGGATCATTTGATAAACCAGAGTCCTCTGTTATCATTGTGTGACCTTGCCTTTTTCTATTTTGTGTCCGTGGATCACTGTGTCCATGAAGCGTGGCCTTAGCCCACGGTGCACTGAAGTCAGACCTGACTTCCAAACTGTGAGACCTGGGAGCTGGCTCACAGGAATGCAGAGGACACCGAGCCCAGCTCTGCCTGCATGTGAGGCCCCGTGCATCCTGTACTGTCCTCCCAGGGCCCCTGCCCCTGCCACCCCTGCAGGGCCCCCTGGCTCCCCCAGCCTGCCTGTTGCCGCCTGCACCCCTGCCTTTCCCACTGCGCTTGGCCGCTCCTCAGGCCTGGACAGCTCCCTGTCCTGACTGTTTCACTGCAAGTTTAGAATCTGTCGGTAACATCTGTGGCCATTGCAGACCTCAGCTCCCTTTGAGTCCACAGAAGTATTGACGGCACTGGCGCCTGCTCCACAGTCACTGGGCCGCTGTGCCCTGGCTGCTGCCCCAGCCACGTGCCCTGCCCTGTGACGTGCCTGGGGCTGAGCCAACGAGCTGGGCCTCATGAAGCCGGACCTGGCAGTGTCTGGGGTGAGCGTGCTGGTCCCCGGCAGGGAGCCACCCTGAATGCCAGGCTGGGCCCTCAGTGCGCCCCTCCGTGCTCCGGCTGCTCAAAGCCAGGATGCAGCCAGGAGGCCTGCAATGCAGCGCATGCAGGCTAGGAGGTTTCGGTTACACCTGAGCACCTTGCTGGCCGGCCCTACTCAGTGGGAAGAGGACTACATGGCGCTGGCCGGGGCTTGGGTCCTCCCAAGAGGCCCCAGCAGAGAGCACAGGGGCCCAGAGGAGGAGGGTGCTGCCCCAAGGCCACGTCGCATCACGGGGCCCTGTGTAGCCCGTGCGTCCCTCCTGTGAGTGCTGCCAGCTCCCCGTGCCTGGGACCACGGGTACTGGGTCCTGAGCTTCCCTCCTGGGGGCATGCATCTTCAGGGCAATGGTGGATCTTTTTTTTTTTTTTTTTTGTCTTTTTGAGACAGGGTCTCGCTATGCAGTTCAGGCTGGTCCTGAGCTCACTTTTGTAGCCCAGGCTGCTCTCGAACTCGCATCGATCCTCCTGCCTCAGCCTCCCGAGTGCTGGGATTACAGGCGTGCGCCACCACGCCCGGCAATGGTGGATCTTATGATGAGATGCTGGGTCATAAAGTGTTGACCCTCTTTTGGGTTCCCAGCACAGAGGTTGAGTTAAAGGACATACACACGTGAGGCTCCAGGAAGGACAAGGCCGCATGTGCGAGGTGTCGTGCACCCCGTCACTCAGCTCAGGTTCCACCTGGACCAGCATCTTACATAGCCAGAACACCACCTGGAGTCCCACACCCTGGGTCATAGTGGTTGGCAATCTGTGTGCCAGAGGGTCTCAGCCTGGCGTCGGGCATCCTCTGCGTGCGTGTGTGCGTGCGTGCATGCGTGCGCACGCACGTGGGAAAGCTCTGCCTCCACGTCTCAAGAGTAGAGGCGCACAGGCGTTTTCTGCCTGAGGAGCTGCTCACACTTTGCGTTCTCATGGTAAGTTCACCTGGGCCCTGGGTGCATCTTCTGTAGGTGTCTTTATGGCCTCCGTGTTAAGGAAAGCAGTACATCTCTGCCCTGGCAGCCAGTCCCAAGTGCTGCGTGGGCAGAGCAGCCTGTCACGCTGTGCGCGCTGTCGGAGCCCAGGGCCACGGCCAGTGTGGAACAAGAGCCCCGCCCTCAGTGCCTGGCGGCGGGCGCCTTTTTTCCACCAGGGTTCCAGAAGTGGCTGGCAATGGCCTTTCCCTCTTCCCACCAGAGACTTCCCACCCTGGTGCTCACCCCGCATGGTGCCACCGTCCCTGCCAGCTTCCCCAGGGAAGTACCCACTGGAGAGGCAGCTATAGAAGAGGGCGGTGTCACTGCTGGATGTCCCAGAAAACTGTCATGAAAGGCGAGGATGAGCAAAGGGCTGGCTGGAGCAAGGCGCGTGGGGCACACGGGGATGGGCTGTCCTGACCCGTGCAAGAGCAGGTCAGAGAACAGTGACGAGGCCCAGCCGCGCCGCCACCTGCGTGGCGCGTGAACCGTGGCTGCCGTGGGAGGAGTGCAGATAGCGAGGGGCGTGGGCTGCCTGCAGCTTTGTGTTTTAGAGAAACACTAGTCCTAGTTACATAGGGCGTTTTTCTTTTAAACAAATTGTCGATTCTTTAGACTGGCTTTTTCAGTGACTGTTAGAGGGAAGCATGATGGAACATGAAGGGTGACATGGGAGCAGCTGGGACTCTCACTCCACGAGGCGCTGTTTTGATTCTGTCCTGCTGTAAGTAGTGTTGCCTGACCCCTTAATTTGAATACTATCACTGAGAGAATCCTGCAGTAGTGAAGGCCCATAGGGAAGTGAGATTCCATTGTATGAAGCCCACAAGGCTGGGATGCCCTACGATGGGAAAGCCTAACGGGTTTATTCTCAGTCTGCTGGGTTCCCAGTTACACAAGGTATTTCCTGTCCACAGGACCCAGGTGACCGTGTCCCTCGGCCCCTCCCAGGACGGCCCTTGCTGTGGCCACTGTACTACACAGGGCACCGGAGAGCTTGGGACAAAGCTGATCTTGGGACACTCCCAGGAAAGAGAATTCCACTTTTGTTACCATGCAGGAAAATGGCATGCAGTTGTCCTGCCAGGACACAGAGTTCAAACTCAGCTCCACAAGGACTGCCATTGTGTATAAAATAACAAATTTTATTTATAGAAAATAATTTACACTAACTGCACATGCACACATCCACACGGCACCAAACCACACATGTATTTGCCTTTTAATAAATCTGCCACAAACCGTTACATTACAGTTTACAGTAAGGTTTTGAAGACACAAAGGGGGCAGCTTTGTCATTGGCTTATAAACCTTCCAGAAGTTACAAAAGAAAGGCAGTCTGAAAAGTATAAAGAGTAAAAACAACTACAAGTGGACAAGAATTACAAAATAGTAACCATCACATACATCGGCCAGCAATTCTGTGGGCTGCGGGAGTGCGGGAGGAGTGCTGTGGGCTGCGTGTGGGTGGCCTTGCGTGTGCTGTGGGTGTGGGCTGCGGCCTCCTGAGAAGGCGTGCAAGTGAGCGGAGCTTGGGCGGCTGTGCTCTCCGGCCGGCTGCGTGAGCCCAGTGTGTGTGGCTGGCTGGCAGGCTGAGGCCGACCTGAGCGGGGTGTGTGAGGGTGGAAACCAGGAATGCACGACACGCGAAAGTGGACACAGCGTTTTTATTAGACGGTACAGCTCATGTGCAATTATAAGGCAGAACATCAAGGCGGACTGAACTGGGAATCTCAAGGCCAGGGTCGCGTGGGAGCTATGCGAAGGAGGCGACCACTCTGGTGGGGCGGTGGGAAGTCATTCCTTGGGGCGCACGGATGGATGACAAGGAGCCCGGAGCCAGGCGGGGCTCGGCCCCTCCCGCCTCCCGGCCAGACCTGGGCGGGGGACAGAGGGCCCCAGCGGCTCTCTGCTCTGGCGGTGGCTTAGAGTGGATGGAGTGGACAAGTGCGTGTCTCTACTGGTGTCAGGGGAAGAGGAGGGTGTTTAGGAAGTGCTTGAGTCATGAAAGCCCTAGTTTGGGATTAAAGAAAATCACACAGGTGTGGACGCTGTCCGGAAGCGCGGCTCACTTCACCGCACCCAACCTTTTCAGCAGCTTCTTGCCTTTGGAAAGCAGCCCCTTTTTCTTTTTCGAGGACATTGCCCTGCCTCTCCCAGGACTACCAGAACCCATGGATGACGTAGGTGACCCCGAATGGAGGTGGGCTGTGGGGGATGGAGCTCTCCTTGCTGGCCCTGAACCCTCAGGAGGAACCTAGTAGGTACATTGTGACAGTTTATTGAGAGCATGAGTGCCACCAACACCGATCCACTCGGCCACACCGCGCCGCCCAGCCCCCGCCGCGGGAAGGGAAGGGGTCATTTCTTCTTTCAAGGGTCAGCGTGCGCCTGGCCGCGCAGCGCACCCCTCACCCAAAGCCGCTCCGGCAGCCGTGGCTTGGGAGAAGGGTGGCTGTCACTTGGCAAACCAAGCTAGGTCTCAACTTACTCTGCAAATTCGGACCGAGAGCGGGGAGGCATTGGACCGGATTGACAGTGGGGTTGGCCAAGGACCCCTCGGTCATCTTAGAAGGGAATTTGGATGCGTTTGAAAACTACTTCGGTTAGATAAACCCCTGCCAGTGTTGAGTGCACTCCTGGGTTGCTTAGAAACTACAGAAACATTGGAGATGGCACACCAGTTGAAAGAAAAAAAAGAACTAAAATGAACCTTAATTGCAACTGAAGAAAGCTTAGAGGCCCTTGTTGTATGCTTTTGCTCTTCCCAGATAATTGAGCGGGATTTCATCCCGATGCGTGGCCTGGGCTGAGTTTCTGTATTCCGTGCTGCCAAATGGCAGCAGTATTTTCCACAGCCCTTGGTGCCTCCTGCACGGGACCCTGGGCGCGGCCGACAGGCCCGGCACACCCGGGAGGTGAGCGTTGGATGTTTGGCAGGCAGACACAACCCGAGGGGCCCCAAGCTTGCTTGCACTTGGAATCAAGGTCTAGTTCTAATGGAAAACACCTAGGAGTGCGTCCCGAGCACACCTGAGGCTTCCCTCGTGCAATCACGGGAGCTGCGCACGTCCAAGACGCGGCTGCACCGCGCGTGCACACGGTGTGTGCTGGGCCAAGGAGCAAAGCAGCGGCGTGGTCACTGCGCGTCCGGGCCAGCCCGGGCCACCGCGGCCACCCCTCACCTGCTTCGTCTTAAACGAGAGGGGGGCTCCGGTTTCAAAGTAAAACCTTGTCTAGTAAACATTCGGTAGGTTGTGCTTGGTTCAAGAGAGGCTACCACGCCATGCGCGGCTCTGCCTCGGAGCACAGTGAGCACTGTGTAAACAGACAGCTCGCTGGGCAAGAAATATGTTCCCAGTGCCGGCCCTCCACATAGTGGGTGGGGATCCCAGCGAGGACAGCGGGGAGCAGTCCACTCCACGTTCAGTTGCTCGGCAACTGAGGTCCGTGGCAGCCTAGCCCTCCGGCCCCGAGGCTCTGAGACATATTTCTTTGTTCTCTCTGTAAGCCCACAGCGAAGCCTTAAGGCTACCGCACTGGTCCGTGTCAGTAGCTTAAGTTGGTGTCTCGCTAGGTGCCTCCGCTGCTCACTTACGTGAAGGCTACATGCCTGCTTAGGGTGTGAAATGAACGCTCTTCTTCTGTGTCCAAGCAGATGACGGAGAAATAAAAATATAGACGTAAAACATGACAGATAGGGGCTCGCATGGTGGGGCAAAGCAGAGATGAAACAACACGGATGCGTGTCGCAGGCGGGTGCGAGCGAGGCCCTGCCACGGTGCCGAGCCCCGGGCTCCCACAGAGGGCGGGCACGCGCCCAGCACTCTCTCCGTCACCTGAGGTGTGCGTCTGTCGTGTGGGGCAGGAAGAGGGCCTGGGTTGGGCAGCCTGGCAGGCGCTGCAGGGTCCCTGTGTGTGCGGGCACTAACAACCTAGGCAGCGCCCGGGTGGGCACCGTGGGTGCCGCCGAGAGCCCCGGAGACCACATAGAGGGCTGAGCAGGGCTAGGGGGGTCAGCTTACCCTTTTGGCCTTGGTGTGCAGGGCTGGGTCTTGAGAAGAGACGGACGGGGCGTCGGAAAGGTAGACCTCCACGTCCTCAGGCACTTCTTCCAGGAAGTTGGAAGGCACCAGGCCACGCTGCCCATTCAGCTCCCCCTGAAAACGCAGGAGGAAGGCGGAGCTGGGCGGTGGGGTGCTGGGACTGCCAGGCGTAGGATCTCACACGGACTCTCCTATGACCGTGAATCTTTAACAGGAACGTCCAGGTCACCGCGCCCTCTGCGGACTGGCTTCCTTAGTCTGCGTCTGTCGTGTGCCCTGCACCGTCCCCGGGCCCTCCTCTCCTCAGTTTCCTTTTTCATCATCTTCGTTTTCTTTTGGTGGTCAGCACCGGGTGGCACAGGACAGCTACCGGCTCACTGCTGGCTGTGGCAGGCTCGGTTGCTGGGGTACCCGGGAGCCCCGAGTGGACCCCTCTGCCCTGTGCCCCCCAAGCCACGGTGTTCCTGCAGCTGTCTGCTGTCCTAGTGTCCAAGGGCACTGTCGCCTCAGTCAGATGAGCCTGCTAGCCTCGCCTACCTGCGTCTGTCCAGAGATGGCTCCCTGCACTTCCCGTCCTGGCCTGCTCTCCACCTTGTGCCCACTTGTGTCAGACCCAGACCTGGAGGCAAGGCCTCAGAGTGGGACTTGGCCCCAGGCCCCTGTCAGGGAAGCTACCCAGTCCTCTGAGCCTAGGCGTGGGCCTGCCGCTCTCTGTGCACATCAGTGATGACAGGGTGCGGGTGACCGAGCCTTGTGGTGAGCACGTGGCCAGCGTCATGTGGCACAGGCTCCATAGCCCACACCAAAAAGTATATAGATGGGCACACCGGGATGTAGCATCTATATACTTTTTGTATATAGATGGGCTGTGAGGGACCATGAGGAGGATAAGTGGCTGTGGATTATGTGGACTGTGGTGGCACGGGGAGAAGGGATGGGTGCAGGAGTGGGCCTGGCTCACCCTGAGGAGGGGGCACATGGGCTACATGGGACAGGAGGACACTGCGGTATTGGGACCGTAAAATGCCTGGAGGCTGACTGGCATGCTTGTATGTGGCAGGGAGCGGGACTCCTGGGAGATCCAGTGGCCCCAGCACCCAGCAGGAGGCCCTCTGTCCTTGTTTATCACATGGAAGTGATGAGGGCACCACCCTGCATGACCTCGGCCAACAAGACAGCGCAGGGAGGTGGCACGGGAGCCCGTGCCATGGTGGGAAAGTGCCTCCAAGTGCCACCAAACACCCCTTCCGGTGCTGTCTGGACCTCTGCGGTCCAACTGTATTGACAGGTACAGCGCATATACCTTTTCTGAAAGCCAACTCAGTAAGGTAACTGCCTAAGCAGATAACCCTGCTGCACAAATATGCTCCGCATGGTGACAGTAAGAGCTTAAGGTGGCCTCAGATGACCTTCTGGTGGCAGTGCCGGCTGCCCTGCCGGTATCTCCCGAACCTCCAGGGTACAGCGCTGCTTTGAGCTCACCAGGGACTCTGGCCAGCCCTAGTGTCCACAGCCACAACAAAGCCTCTCCAAGGAGCATAGACCAGAGCACGCCCGGCACAGACAAGGAACTGCTCGAGAAACTGCGCTCTGATCCCAGCACTCAGGAGGCTGAGGCAAGACACGGCAAGCTCAAGGCCAGCCTGGGCTGTGCAGTGAGACCCCACCTCAAAAAGATGAGAGAGAGAGAGAGAGACAGATAGAGACAGAGAGAGAAGAGAAGGGGAGGGGAGGGGGAGGGGGGAAGGAAGGAAGGAAGGAAGGAAGGAAGGAAGGAAGGAAGGAAAAGGAAAGGAAAGGAAGGGAAGGGAAGGGAAGGGAAGGGAAGGGAAGGGAA
>PVJA010024060.1:0-32241 GCA_004027025.1 Myocastor coypus | reverse complement strand
AGAATTCAGGAAGACTTCTAGCAGACTGGCCTGGCCCAGCCCAGCCCAGCCAGCCCAGCCCAGCCCAGCCCAGCCCGGTCCGGCCTGCCCAACCTGGCCCCACCTGGCCCCACCTGGCCCAGCCGGCCTGGCCCTGGCTGCTTCCTGCTTGACCGTGCCCGGCCTGCTCTACTTCCTTGGAGAAGTCCTAGTCTTTGGAGGAGCTTAATCTTTGCAGCCAGGCCACTTTGGAGGAGCTCTCCACCAGCACAGAATTTGAGTATGAACTGAAACCTCCACAAACTGAGCTAAATAAACCTTTCCTTCCTTCATTTTGAATGTTAGGTATTTGTCCCAGCAACGAGTAAAAAGTAACTAAGACACTGTGTTACTTGCAATGAGAGATTCTCTACATGATACCATAATTTCATTTTACTCTTATCTATGCTGGAATGCAGAAAGGCATGATGACATGACCTGTCCCCACATACAAGGCTGCTCAGTTGTGTAGCTAGCCATCAAACAAAGTTTGTCTCTAATGTTCATTTTCTTAAGGACTCGCTTTATATTTTCCTAAAAATGTACCCCTCAAGGTGACATTTGAAAGCCATAAATATTATAAATTTACTTCGCATGAGTTCTGAAACACAATTTACTCTGTTTTAACATAGTAGATGAACATTTTCCTGACATTCTTCTTCCATGCTCTGACGACGCCTATACCATAGCAATCATAATCCTTTGATAATTTCATTTCAGTCATACTACATCATGTTCATGCCAACAATATCCCTCAGTTTTTTTCCTCACGTTAATCATTATTTTTGCTATCCCCTTTGCCTGATCTAGCTCACTTTTCTCTATATTTCATGTCCTGGTTTCGACACTAAAGTTATTGAAAAAATGTGAAAGTATGAAGAAGAGTAGTACAATTTTGGGAAAGTCAATAGCATAATCTAACATGAGCAAGAAAACAAAAGGTTGAACAAAATGTCTTATAATGCACTGAAATAAAAATGTCTGAAAATAAATTTTAAAGTTATAATGTTGTAGGCAGCTGAATTAGTTAGAAATATTATAGGCAGACAGGGCCAGGTCCTTAAGGACACCATGGAAGATAAGGTGACTTTAGGACAAGATTAGAGACAGACACTCCTGGCTGCGGCCAGATCTCAAGACAAGAGTAAACAAAAGCAACTACATACTTCCTTAAGGGTGGGCATCAGGGATTGATATGCTATATAAGTATCAGTCACCTTGAAAGAGCCTAGAGTCACCAGCCCAAGCCCAACAGGAAGAGACCTTGCTTTGTATTATTACCTGCTTGTTATGTGACTTGCTTTCCCATTGGATTGCAATTTTAATCAATTTGACCTGAGCAATGGTGCTTGTAATCTCATTGGTTGACTGTAGTTTTGTCCCACCTCATATCCACATAAGCGAGTTCACATATCTTCTCCATGATTTTAGCCGCCTCACTACATGATTTTCCTCTCTAAGAAGTCCTTGGAAGAATCAGCTTCCCAGGTGCAACCACTGTAGACACCCCCTCCTGTCCCTCTCTCAGACAGGAGCTTTCTTTCCTTCAGTAAATATGTTCTGCTCATTACCTCCGTTTGTTCCTAAAATTCATCCTTTGGTTTGAGGGAACATGAACTCATCCCAGGTACTTTTCAGGTTGGGGACCGGTTTTCCCTGCCTGTATTATTTGGAGGTTTTCCCTGTTGGAGGTCAGCCACCCCAGATCGGTATTTTCTTCCTGTAGCAATAATATCCATAAAACATTAGTAGTTTTTAGGGTAAAAAAAGATTATTGAAATGTAAATACAGATTGTTTAAACATAAAACATAAAACTTGTTTTAACATAAAACATCCAATAAAGACTTAATATCACTATAAATATAGGATCATATTACTAAACTGTAAGATAAACAAATGAATAACCTTTTCATGCAATCTAAAATATAACCATGCCAGGCATGATGGTGTGCTCCTGCAATCCCACCACCTAGCTGAGGCAGGAGGATGGCTCTGAGTTTGAGGCCAGCTCGAACTTCATAATAAGACCTTATCTCAGTAAGCTAAGTAAACTAAATAAATAACCTGAATTTTATTACACCAATTAAAAGGTCACAACTTTGTTGTGGCTTGTGTGCAGTTGGCACCCTAAAGCCTCATACAGTCACTGTAGTGCAACTCTAGTTTGTGATGAATTCATGATCCAAGGCTGGGATTATGAGTGTGAGTACTCTGGGGTTATGGGTGTGAGAGCTCTGGGATTATGGGTGTGAATGCTCTGGGAATGTGGGTATGAGTACTCTGGGATTGTGGGTGTGAGTGTTACACCCATCTTGGGGCAGAGAGCCTGAAGGCAATATAAGGAAAGAAGAAGCTTGCCTCTGCCGCTGCTGCCGCTGCTGCCACTGCTGCCGCTGCTGCCGCTGCTGCTACTGTGGCCAGCGCTCCTCACTTTTGCTCTTGTCTTTGTTTTCTACAGCCATGAACGGCTGTCCTGTGCCATAGGTCACTCTGCCTTGGAGCCAGCCAAGAATGGACTGAAACCTCCACAAACTGAGCTAAATAAACATTTTCTTCCTCAATTTTGGGTGATGGATTTTTGTCTAAACAATAAGGAAAAAGTAACTAAGACAAACTTCCTTTATATCACTACATAGCTACTAAATACGTAGTTATTGACTTATAGTGTCTTCATTCACTTGTTAGAACCAACAAGTACAATTTTCCTTCTACATATTTTCTTATGATTTTTACAAATTTTCTCATTGCAAAGCTTGTTAGGATTTCCCTGTGGAATTTCTTGCAGTCTTTGTTTTGTTACATGCACTTCTGTTCTACCTAGTACCATGTTCTTCTGCCCGCGTATTTCATAGGAACTGGTAGCTCAGTGTGGCCTGATTAGACTTATTCAAAGGACGAGTAGAGCCCTTGATAAATTTGTGCTATAGACTTCAAATGGTGAGCAGCCATCGATTGTCATTATCCATATACATTTAATTCCTTAGATATTTTTAAATGATAATTGTTTGATTGTTTGGAGTGATTCTATAGAAGAAAAGATCTTTTTTTTTTTTTTGTCATTTTGAGACAGGGTCTCATTATGCAGTTCTGGCTGGCCTTGAGCTCAGTTTTGTAGCCAGGCTGGTCTCCAACTTGCGCTGATCCTCCTGCCTCAGCCTCCCTAGTGCTGGGATTACAGGCATGTGCCACCACGCCCAGCAGAAAAGATCTTTAGAAAAAAAATCTACATGAGAAAGGTGGGACAGATGTGTATATGCAGGAAAAAATCAAACCTTATGACAGCCCCTCATGCAGTTTATGTTACTGTCACACAAAGCAGGAGCCAACAATATATACACGAAAACACATAAATGGCTCTGATATTCTTTTTTTCAAAAGTGTCTCTTATTCTCAGAATGGATTTTTTAAAAATTTGCCTTAATGAAAATATGGTTTATATTAAAATTCACCAATTAAATCAGTAAGAAAAGGAAGATTATTTAACAAATGCTAGTATAAAATTAGCAATCAAGTTTAAAACATAATGCTCTCAGGCTGGGGAGATAGCTCAGTAGAGTAAGCACTTGCCTGGCAAGAGTAAGGTCCTGAGTTCAATCCCGGGTACCTAAATAAGTAAGTAAATAAATAATGCTCACTTCACACTCTATTCAAAAATTTCAAAAATAAATTATAAACTATCTATCAACTGTATAAAAACAAGTCTATAACCACTAGAATAAAACTTTATTTCTATATTTTTGTGTGCAGGAAAACAATATTATAAATCATAAGTATAAAAATTGCATAAACATTAAAACTTCTGTCAAAGGCTAGCACAATCAAAATCAAAGTACTGAGATTTATGATTTTAATATAACAGAAACATAATCATTGTATGAAGAATGTTTCAAAAAATGTTTTTGATATGAATATAATGGAAGAGAAATTGTCCATAAATTCATAAATAAAATTCAAATTAGCTAGCAATAGCAAGCGCTTGAGTGATTATTCTTCACACACATAATCAAATGAACTGAACGGGCTGACAGTTCATGCCCATGAATGTGGGGAAATGGACTGGAAAACTCATGCTGATGCGAAAATTGGAGGTCAGTTTAATAGGTCAGGCTTCAGAAATAGCTTGGTAGTCTAAGCGTCTGCCTGGCAAGTGCAAGGACCCAGGTTTGATCCTTGGTACTGCACACATTACAAGCCCTGGAAGCCTGGGCATGCCACGCCAGCCACTGAAACCTGGCAAGGCGGTGAGTGCCTATAACCGCAGTGCTGCGGAGGCTGAGATAGCAGGATCACTATGAATCTGAGCTGCGTAGCAGGAGCCTGTACTAAATAAATAAATATTGAAAGAAATAGTGCAGACTACAATGTTAAACAAATTACGAACTTTGTCCCAGTAATTCCAGTTCTTTCCGAAATTTATAAAGAAATACTGTCACATGCTGATAAAGTTACATATCAAGGAGATCAGGGAGATAGCTCAGCAGCTTATGTGGCTGCTGGATAAGTACAGGGTCCTGAGTTCAATCCCCAGGTCAAAAGTCACATATACAAGGATGCATACTGTGGCGCTCTGCAGTACCAAGCTGGAAACAAACAGCTAGCAAGTACAGGAATAGTTAGGTCACACTACATTTATACCATTCACTAACACAGTTAAACACAATCAGGTAGTCTCTACAAACTGGCCGAGAATTATACGCTAATTATTATTCTTAAGGGAAGTCATGAAGTCAAGGGAAAAAATTGTATATAATGTTCCCTTCATGAATTTCAAAAGCAATTCACTTGTATTGCCAACTCATAAAAAATTCTGGATAATTACGCACTGAACTATAGTGAACAATCCGAAGACAGCAGTTAGGTCGCTCTCTCTACTTATTATTTGAGGTGTTCAGTTTTGTATTTTTTAAATCAGAAATAAAAACAGACATGCTCAGAGATGAAAGTTTCAATAATTTTAAAGCTGCAGTTTGGTCAGGGCTGAAAGTAGAAAATGGTGTGTATCATTACTTGTAGCTAACCAAATAAAATTATGTCAGTACAGAAGATTGATAGCGATGAAATTTTAAAATATAATAAATTATTTTTGTTCTGGAGATCTGCATTCATATCAGACTCTTTGTTCTTTTGGAGTACAGCCAAGAAATTATTTTTCAAGTGCTGAATACACAAGGACATGTAATCACACACTCCCACACACACACGGGGCGGTGTCTTGACGTGGCATAAGATTAATGACTTTCATCTCAGAAAATGCTAGCTAGAAATGACTGTACCTTGGATAACTTATTTAATCTCTCCTGCCCTCTATGTTACAGACAAAACAAAAAAAAGGAAAGAGGAGGTTTAAAAAAAAAAAAAAAAGGAAGAGAAAGAAGAAAAGAGGAAAGAGGAGGTTTAAAAAAAAAAAAAGGAAGAGAAAGAAGAAAAGGTACTTTTTAAATTTAGGCTTTCATTATTAGAATTTCCAAATATATGAAAAGTGTACTATAATAACATCTGTATACACCCATTAGCTGTCTAATGTAATTGCCTATCTGGTTTCCTCTGTATGTAAATCCACTCCACATTTCCCTTGGATTATTATTTTATCTTTTATTTATTTATTTGATAAAAGGTCTCACTATTCAGCTTGGACTTGAAGTAGTGATCCTCTTGGCTCAGCCTCCCCAGTGCTGGGATTACAGGCATGTACCAACACACCCAGTTCCAGTGGCTGGCTCAGTGCACCTGAAGTTCTGGGGCTAGCATGCCCTGAAGCACCAGGTACCAAAACCAGGTCCTTGCACTTGCCAAGCAGTGCTTAGACTGCAGAGTTAGTTCCCTAGCCCCTCCCTCAGATTACTTTTTAAAATGTATTTAGTACGGGTTCTACAGGATCTCATTACACAGATAACACTCACAGTGATCTTCCTGTTTTCTCTCTCTCTTTCTCCCTCTCCCTCTCTCTCTTTCTGGATTCTATTTATTTTATTTTATATATATGTTTTTTATTATTTTTAATAAGAAATGACAATGTATACAATGTATAACAATGTGACAAATTGACAGTTTCAAAACACATCAATAGTACATTTCAATATTTGACACAATGCATATTGTTGTCCTCCTACTAGTTATACAGAGCCCAGGGTGAAGGTGTTATAGTTATTCAAATCATTATTGGTGCAACCAAATTTCTTCTCATTGAACTAAGAGAAAGTAGCTGTATACGTAATCCAATGTCTAATAATCACAGTGGGCTACTGGTAAAACTAGCAATGTTAGAAGCTGTTGATTTAAGCCTTTTACACTTTAGCATACTAATCTAGCTTTCCATTTTATGCCTTGTGGTTGAACTTCCCTGCTAGGTGGTTAAGGGCACGTTTAAGCATGACATGTGTAGCAAAACCTGTAGTTTTTGTACCTCTCAAGGTCAGTCAAATCCCCTCAAGATTTACTTTGGAACGATGTACAGTGCTTTGTAGAACTGTTGTCACTGTCAGCCATCTGGATGAGTCATGGCCATTGCTTGCTCAGTTCGCTCTCTGTGAAAGCCTGAGAGAATGTGTTCTTTCTAAATGACTCTCCTTTGGCACACTATGTATCTTCAGTCCCTTTCCTCTGTAGCCCCATAATCTCCTTGAACAGAAAATCTGGGAAACCACCGAGTTATAGGATGTTACAGCACAGGCTCTCTGATGTCCTGAGTTCTCACTGACCTTTAAAGGACTAGGGCCAAAATATTGGCTATGCTTGTAGCTGTTCTTCTTCTCTAGTTTTTGGTCTGTAAACTTATGTTCTTAACCCACTAAAAGAAAAGCTTAGTGTTGCTCTATACAATAGGAACTTGAGCATAGATAGCATCAATGTCTTTCTGAGTGGGAAACATCTTAGACTTAACTTGGGATTTGTATTTTCTATCAATCATTGATATTCTAACAAATCCCTAAAGGCCGGGCGTGGTGGCTCATGCCTGTAATCCCAGCACTAGGAAGGCTGAGGCAGGAGGATTGGTGCGAGTTTGAGACCAGCCTGGGCTACAAAAGTGAGCTCAAGGCCAGCCTCAACTGCATAGCGAGACCCTGTCTCAAAAAGACAAAAAAAAAAAAAAAAATCCCTAAAGAATATGATAAAAGCAGTTACACATTTTTACATATTTAGAAATCTAAGTATATACAAAATTGTAGCCAGTCAGTCCTATCGCATTTTCCTAGTCTCTTACTCTCATTTAATACCCTTTTTTGTTTTCTTGTAAATCAACCATTTACCTGAGAGAAAGTATAGCAGTAACTGAAATTATACTGCAAGCAGCACACATCTAAAAGACCAGAATGACAGGCATTTCAAGCATATTTTTACTGTTACACATTGCTCTCTTCAGTGTCAAAAACATTTTGGAGGTTCCTTCGTAGGACCATTATCTAATTCTGATAAAGGCCATCTATGACAATCCAACAGTTAACATAATTCTAAATTGGGAAAAACTGAAGTTCTTTACTCTCAGATCTGGTACAAGGCAAACATGTCCCCTATTGCCATTCCTATTCAATATAGTTCTGGAATCATTTGCTACAGCCATGAGACAAGAGAGAGAAATAAAAGAATAAAAATAAGTAAAGAAGAAGTTAAATTATTATTTGTAGATGACATGATAATCTACTTGGAAGACCCAAAACACTCCACCAAGAAGCTACTAGAATTAATACACAAATTTAGTAGCATAGCAAGATACAAAGTCAGTAGCATTCCTCTACATAGATAATAAACACACTGAGAAGGCAACTAGAGAAACAATACTTTTACAAAAGCACTGAAGAAAGTAAAATACTTAGGAATTAACCTAACTAAAGAAGTAAAAGACCTTTTCAATGACAACTACAGTATTCTGAAAAAAGAGATCCTAGAGGATTTCAGAAAATGGAAAGATATTTCCTGCTCCTGGATAGGAAGAACCAACATTGGGAAGATGGCCACACTTCCTAAATTGTTATACAGATTTAATGCAATACCTATCAAAATACCATCAATATACTTCACAGAACTGGAGAAGTTATCCTTAAAATTTATCTGGAACCAAAAAAGACCTAGAATTGCAAAGACAATCCTGGGCAACAAAGACAAGGCAGGAGACACTACAATTCCTGACCTAAAGTCGTACTACAAAGCCACAGTGATAAAATCAGCATGGTATTGGCAAAAGGTAGACCTGAGGATCAACATAATAGACTAGAAGATGCAAGTGCAAATATAAACACACTCAGCCACCTTATCTTCAACAAAGGGGCCAAACATGCTTACTGGAAGAAAGACAGCCTCTTTAACCAATGATGCTAGAAAAACTGGCTCTCCACATACCGAAACTAAAACTTGACCCAGGTCTATCACCATGCACTAAACTAAAGTCAAAATAGATTAAAGACCTAAATATTAAAAGAGAAACATTAAATCTCCTGGAAGAAAAAGAAGGAGAAAATCTTAAAGACATTGGGGTAGGCAAAAAATTCATGGACAAAAATCAAAATGCACGTTTGACAGTTGAAAGAATCAACAACTGGGATCTCCCCTGGCTAAAAAGTTTTTTCTCTTCAAAGAAATTACCAACAGAGTGAAAAGAGGACCTACAAATTTCAAAAAGATTTTAACTCATAAGTGTTCAGACAAAGGTCTTCTATCTAAAATTTATAAAGAACTAAAAATCATTGGGGTCCCACAATTCAAAAGCCCAGTCCAGAAATGAGTATCTGACATGAACACACACTTCTCAGAGAAAGAAATTCAACAAGCCTACAAATATATGAAGAAATGTTCCACTTCACTAGCCACTTGTGAAAGGCAAATTAAAACAACATTTGGATACCACCTCACCCCAGAAAGAATGGCTATCATAAAAAAAAAAAAAAATAAAAATCAAGCAACAACAAAGAGAGGCTATAGGGAAAAAGGAACCCTTCTGCACTACTGGTGGGAATGCAGACTGGTGCAACCATTATGGAAATCAGTATGGAGACTCCCGAAAAAACTAGAACTTGGGCCTGGCAGGATGGCTCAGTGGTCTAAAGTGCCTGCTTAGGAAGGCTTGAGCAGCTGCAGGGACCGCAGTTCAATCCCCAGCACCACATGCTGCACCAACCCTGCCTGCTGGGCAGGCTGAGCCGGCCATAAAAATAAACAAACAAACAAAAGTTATGAAACAAGAAAAAAAAATAAAATTAAAAAAGAAACAAAACAAACAAACAAAAAAACTAGAACTTGAAATCTCATTCAATCCAGCTAACCCCCTACTGGGAATTTTCCCAGAAGAGCTAAAAGCATCATACCATAGTGTTATCTGTGCACCTATGTTTATAGCAGCACAGTTTGTAATAACTGAATCTTGGAAACAACCAAAATGCCCATCATCTGAAGAATGGTTAAAAAAGATGTGGTACTTTTAAACAATGGAATATTACTCAGCTATAAAGAATGACAAGCTACAAGATTTCATATATAAGTGGATGTATCTTGGGGAACATTATTTATTTATTTATTTATTTATTTATTTATTTATTTATTATGGCTGGCTCAGCCTACCCTGTGGGTGCGGCTGGCACAGGGTGTGGTGCCGGCGATCAAACCACAGTCCCCAAGGCTGCCTAAGCTTGCCTAAGCAGTCACTTTAGACCATTGAGCCATCTCGCCAGCCCTTAAATGAATGTATCTTGTATATATACTCATAAGTGTATAATCTCCCTAGTGTAAGATCTCAAAAGAAGAAATTAAAATGGAGAGGCATAACACGGCTGAATGGAAATCCATGACTTAAGGGTTAAACAATGGAGTGACTGCAAGCAGAAAAGATAGGAAGCATGGTAGGGGCAAAGCCAGGCACTTATATACACAGGATGAATTAGATAATGGTCCTAGGAACCTCCAAAAGTTTTTTCACACTGAGGATAGCAATGCTTAATACTAAAACCATGCTTGGAATAGCTGTCATTCTGGCCTTTTAGATATGTGCTGCTTCTTTTTTGTTTGCTTTTTTTTTTTTGTTTTTTTTTTTTTTTTTTTTTTTTTTTTTTTTTTTTTTTTTTTTTTTTTTTTTTTTTTTTTTACTTTTATTACCATTAATAAGAAATAACAGTGTGACAGTTTCAAAACACGGCAGTAGTACATTTCCAAAATTTGATGCAATGAATATTGTTGTCCTATTAGTTATACAGAGCACAGGGCATAGACATTATAATTTTTCTTTTTTTCTTTTAAATTTAACAATAGTTATATTACACATTTTCATCATCGGATCAGTTTAGATTAATAGATATAGGTATATAAGATTGAGCAAAACAATTAAACATTAACACATTCTATAAATATTAATTTTTTAACAGTTGACACACTACATATTGTCCTCACAATAGCTATACAGAGCACAGGGTGCACACACCTTCCAATTGATATTGGTAAGGAAAGAAAAAAAATTCTTCTCTGTGAACTAAGAGGAAGCAGATGCATACACAGTCCAGTGTTCCATAATTGCAGTGGGCCACCAGTGAAACTGTCAACGTTGGAGGCTATTGATCCAAGCCTCCCACAGCTCATCTCACCAATCTAGCTCTGCTTCTATTACCACTTCAATTATTGCTATACTCTCTCTTAAGAGAGTATATAATTAAATGTTTGTTTTTTTAAATGGTAATAAAAGAGAATAAGAGACAAGGAAAAAAATGCCATAATGTTGACCTGTTACAATTTTGTATATGGTTAAATTTCTAAATTTCTGTGTAAAAATGTGTAATTGTTTTCTATCACATTCTATAGGGATTTTTTTGAGTATCAATGATTGATGGAAAACACTAGTTCCACATTAAGTCTAAGGCATTTGATATTCAGAAAGACACTGATGTTAAGCTCAAGCACCTATGTTATAGAGTAATAGTAACATTAAGCTTCTCTTCTGAAGGTTTAACAACTTAAGTTTGCAGACCAAAATATTAGAGAAAAAGAAGGGCTACAAGGATAGCCAATATGTTGGCCCTGGCCGTTCAAGGTCAGTGAGGACTCGGGACATAAAGGAACCTGTGCTGTAATATCCTGTAACTCAGATGTGTCCCAAATTTTCTGGCCAAGGAGATTATGGGACCTCAGAGGAAAGGGATAAATGTAGTATAGTGTGTCTAAGGAGAGTCACCTAGAGAGAAAACATTCTCTCTGGCTTTCACAGAGAGCAAACAGGTCAAGCAATAGCTGTGACTCATCCAGACAGCTGACAAAACTTCTGTAATCTTCAGTTTACTGTCACTTCTCAGCATCACTTTCTGACCACTCTTCCTCATCATTTTACAGTGTTCACTTGACTGATGTTATATAGTTAGTATTTGTTTTTCAGTGAAAGATAAGCTCTTCATGAGCATAAATTTATTTTTCCAGAGCAAATAAATATCATGAGCTTGATAAAATATTCACCATGAGTAGAAAAAGTGGAAATCCAGCTTTCTGTGATTGACCACATGGATGTAAGTCTCCACCAACCTGAACCTAAATCATTAGGTATATGGGAACTGACAGCAAGCCATGTGGAAACAGTAATGAGGAGGAGAATATTTCTACATGTACACCTGTCATATTTCTACAATTCAGTGGTGAAGCTAAATTTTGCTAACTCTTATACACTTGTATTTTTCGTCTACAAACACCGTAACTCAGGTTCAAACTATTAAGTGTAAATATACATTTTTCTTAAACATAACTTATTACACATCATGTCCTCAAATATTGAAGAATTTTGCACACCAAACAGCTCTCTAAAAAAAAAACCTCATTTGATGAAATCAAAGCCTGTATTTAATGAGTAGATTTTGAAGGTCAGTACCACTCATGGTAGTCTACGATGTGCTTCTGCTTATAAATTGCTATATAAAATTCTTCTACTCCTTCCTAAGAGAAGATATTCTGACCACCATTAGGAATTTGGTTGAGTCAGAGATATCTCTGACTGTATGAGAAAACCCCATCAATGGGGGGAAATTTTTTATGGAACTCAAACCTGGAAAATCCCAGTAATAATATATGGTAAAGCAAAGGATGATCTAGGTGTTCAGACGATTCTCTCCGTCCCCTCTGAGGGCTCTGTGGCCATGCTCCCGTCACCTCTAATCTCACGCCATGTTGAACGCCAGCAGCTGGAGGAAAAAGAACTGGCCTATTCTCAGTGGTTCTGGTTAGACCTATCTCCTGCATTTTATTACATCTGATGGGGCCATGGGTGAGCCTTGATCCATTGCAATAGCTAGTGTGTCAGGAGTTCTGAATGAACTGTCACCTCCCCCAGGTGTCACTCCTCATGCTCTCCAGATTTTCCAGGTTTCCTGCATGGAAGCGTTGAGAAGAGGCTCCCTGGAGGAAAACGCCAGTTCAGTCATCAAGATGGGGTTGGAGGTGACACTGAAAACAAAAACTATAGCCCGGTACAGGGATTTCAGTCTTTAAAAATAATACATTGTATATCATAGCCAACATTTAACATTTTGCCTTAAAATTCCTTACATTAAGAATAGTCTGATTTGTGGCAGAAATGCACATGAAATTTAAATATTTCATGCAATACAACCAATAGACTTCAATGGAATGAGTTGTACACTTTGAATCAAGAGTTCTGTTTTATTTTTATGCCCTTGTAACTCATGAAGACCTGAATTTTTTTTTTTCCTGAGTGAGATGTTTAGCGATTTGTGCCTTCCACTGATCATTTTATTTTTGACAGCTCTGACTTCTATTTTATTGGAATTTTGATAAACAACATATTAAACCTTTAACTTAAAAGGAATATAAATATATCATGAGATAATACCTTAAAAATCTCTGCGGTCTATATTTCTCTTCACTCATTCAGTTCTTTGACCAGATCTAGTAACAGGAATGTTTCGTTTACTTGATGCAGTTTGATGTCTTAATTTAAATTAATTCGTATGTGTTTTGTGAATGATTGGCTCATACTTTATTATAAATATTTTACTTGTGTTTTTACATGTTATTACTACACTTGATCTTAGTCAAAAGGCTGAGAAGTGATCATTTGTTACTACTGATACACAGAAAAGCTAAGTAATTTTGTGTATACAATATAAGTATGTTTAAGTCACTTTTGAAGATTTTAGTAGTTCTAAGGTTTGGAGGGAAGGTTTGGGGATAGTAGGGATATTTGTGTGATAGAGAAATAATAGTTTTAATTACATGAGATAATCATGTGCTATACAAATAATAATTTTGCTCTCAGTTTTGCTTTTTTGTGTGTGTGTGTGTCTTTTTGAGACAGGGTCTCACTATGCAATTCAGGTTGGCCTTGAACACACTTTTGTAGCCCAGGCTGGTCTCGAACTTGCACTGATCCTCCTGTCTCAGCCTCCCAAGTGCTGGGATTACAGGCGTTCATCACCACACCCGGCTTTGCCCTGTTTTTAATGTGTGTTTTTTACTTTATTGTCTTAACTAGGGTTTCTAAAACACAATTTTATCTGTCAGGACTTGATTAGGAAAAAACAAGTACTTTGAGCAGAAAGAATTATGCACTTTTACACCGGCCAATTAAGAGACAGCTCACCCTAACATTTCTGCATATCTTGTACTATTCAGTTCTAGATAGTCTTTCTAAGATGTCTTAATAACAAAAAGCCGTGAAAGATAAAGCCTCCTTTTGAGGCAGAAGGCAAACTTGTTTCCTGATGGGGTAATACAGTAACATCTTGAGTTGGTTTGCGGTTTTAGCAGCCGCCTTATAAGACTGGGATATCCTAAATGCAGAATGCTCAGCGGCAAGGCAAAGCCGCCCTGTGTGCCCACCTGCCTAGTCACTGATGGAGCATCTTCTAGAGCGCGAACGCCTGAACTAAACCTTAAAACCCACTTCTTTATCACTAAGTGCCACTACTGCAATTGAACCTACATACTGAGGTTTCAGTTTAGAAAACTGCAACTGTTACCTGATGCTCGGCTGTTGGGTCGACTTGGCTTGCGCCTCACTTGGCTTGCACCCCATCAGAGGGCTCTGAGTGCCCCCCTGCAGGACATGTGCCATCGGTTTGCCACCGGTGATTGGGTCCACATCACACTCACAGGATTTAGGCAAAGGACACTTGTGTGAACCTGAAGTTTAGGCTGCCTTCCCTGCCATGAACAATAAACATATTTGTGAACTAGGAGTCTCATGTCCTCTACAGGCATTTATAATCTGGAAGGGCCTAACTTAATGCAAGCTGGGTAAACTCTAAAAAGCTCTCTTAACACAGCTGTCTGTTACTTCTCTAGTATTCTTGCAGCGGATACTGGAGAAAAATGTTTTCTCTTTTTTCCTTATGGCTTTCTCATGACTGCCTCTCATTATGCAATCTAGGCCGAGCCCTACAGGCAAAATAAGCCCACACCGACATAGCACATGGTATCCATCTGGGGAGGATGGCCATGCCTATTTCAGTCATCATAGTCTCTCTTTGATATCAACTATAAAACTAAATCAACTATACAATTATGGTTTTAATACATTCTATATGAAATGTGCATGTGGGAGAGGAAATTGTTGATAATACAGTATAACAAAGCAAGGAAAAAAAAACTTTCATAACTATTATGTTCCTAATGTCTATAAGCAGCATGAAGCCGTTTTATAGTCATCATTCTTGGTATAACAGCCTTACCTAGTCTCTGAGTTATTCATAAATTTGTTTTGTTTGTTTATAAGGTTTTGTTGCCCAAGATTTTATTCCTGAAGGACCTAACTCACCAGTATTTGCAGCTGTGTTTCGTGGATGTGGTCTTCTCTTCCTTCACCTTTGGGTGGAAATCCTAGGAGGCACCCCGGGTGGTCCCCTGGCCCCTTCCCTCTCTTGGTCCCACGGTGGAGCAGCAGCCTTCTTTTTTCATGTACAGTAGGAAGCAATCTCCTTATCCAGTACAAGGATTCCTTTCCCTACCTTGATTTCTTCAGAAACTTTTCTCCTCTAACAAACCTTGAGGGTTTCAGAAGCTAACAAGTCTTTTCCAATCTTTGCGGCACAAGTGGAGAGGATAAAAGCTGTTAACCTAGGGTCATGCAGGGCATGGTGGTACGCACCTGCGATGCCAGCATTCGGGAGGCTGAGGCAAAAGGACGATTGCAAGCTTGAGCCCAGCCTGGGCTACAAAGTAAACTCAAGCAGCCTGAGCTCCATAGAAAGACCCCGTCTCCAAACAAGCAAACCTAGAGATGTGCTTATAGATATCTTATTAGATCTTTAGGGCAGGATATCTACCCTTGATGGCTCATTACCTATTCTAAAATTTAAAGTTTTAATACACCATGCCTAATTCTAGCACACTATAATGCTGCTTCTTTTAACAGAGCATGTGACAAAACTTGTGACTCTCATGGGTGTGAGCCCAAGAGGAATTTTTTTTTTTTTTTGTCCTTTTGAGACAGGGTCTCACTATGCATTTCAGGCTGGCCTTGAGCTCAATTTTGTAGACCAGGCTGGTCTCAAACTCGCAGCAAACCTCCTGCCTCAGCCTGCCAAATGCTGGGATCACAGGCGTGCCACACCACGCCTGGCTTCCCAAGAGGAATTCTTTACTTACTTTGCTGTTAAAGAATAGTTCTTTGACCAGGGCTAACACTACTATTAAATGACATGATATTCAATAGAGCAGGCCATGAGTCTTTGGCTTATAATACTCACCAAAATATTGTGGCCAGGGAAGACAAATCTACTTATGGTGCCTAGTGAAGTCGTGTTATTCCCTGACTATAATGGAAGGAAAAATTGCGAGATGGTTCTGTGGGCATCGCTGCCATAGAAAATATTCATTATTGGTCTCCGCTGCTGAAGAAGGTATAATTCAGCAAGTGGCAAGTTGCCTTTCAAGCAAAGAGTTCAGAAACCTGGGAAACATCTCTAGAGCAGATGAAGGACCATTTATTTCCTGACTTCCGTGAGAACCTATTCTGACTGATGCAGTACAAAGACACCCCGGCATTTCTCATGCAGTGTGGCATAGTGACTGTCTGATCATGGCTGTTTATCAGTGGAAAGAGAAGATTTCACAGTACTTGTGTGGTCAGTGAAAGCTGGCACGAACGCACTTGACTTCTTTCTATTTAAAGTGTACCCATGTGACTTAGATTCTTTAAAACATAGCCACAGCTGTGTGTGTGCTGAGGGAGGTTGATTTTCTGGCTAATATGGTATGGGCCCTGGCCTTATAGAAGAAGCAGTGCTAGATATTCTGACCTCCACCTCAGAGAAGAGTGAATGCCAGGTAGCAGTGGCAGGTGACACTTCAGCTAGATAGATGCGACAGGATGCTCCGACATTGTTTCTGGCTTCTTAGCTCATTGACTTCAGGATTCTGTGACCCATTTGGGGGAAAGTTGTAATGCACTGTGTCACTTTATGGAACACAAGACAAAATTACAAGTACCTCGTATATTGAGAATTTAGTCCGTATCTGAGAAAGTGATCTCCAAGCGGTATAGAGAGATGAGAAGGACATAAGGATTCATACAGAATACTCTTCTGGGATAAAAGAAGATCAAAGATTTATTACCCATGGAGACAAACACAATCACTGGGCTAGGGTCCCAATCAGAATCACCGCACCCTGGCCTTGGAAGAGTGGCAGGGCTGAAAGGAGGCTGCAGATCTGGGCATGCGTCAGGGACTCACACACTCACTGAGAAGCCTTTGAAATGTTGCTCGATGGCTAGCAATCAATTTCCACAGCTTTCAAGTGAAGATAATGCTACCTGACTTGCAGAGGCACTAGGAAGATTTAATGAGCCAATGGCAGTGACCAGCAATGCCTGACACACAGTAGGTGTTCTGTACATATACATCACCTTATTCTCTTTTGCTCACTCCCTTTTACTTATTCTTAAAATGTAGCATATATTCAGCAGTGGAACAGCTCATATAAAAGGAGCTGTAGTGGCATAGATTCTATTATGTGCTATATGAGTTACACGAAACTGGAATGAAAAGATCCCATATTATGGTCTGGAAATAGCTACAGCAGGAACTATTGATCCGTTCATTGCCTCAATTTTGACTTATTGAGTTACCATAATACACCATCACTGTTCTTGTTATATTCTGTGGTTTAGTTCCTAATATGAACAGTATGATTAGACTGTGATGATCAATCTATTCTAACCATCCCTTGCACAGAATAATTTATCTTCAGTGTGTGTTTGAGAAATAATTCCAATTTATGAGTGTAATAGCCTAAGTCCACAACAACAGCAAAGTATAGGTGTTCTCCTCATATCTTCCAGGTAAAGCTTTTAAAAATACTTTTATTGTAAAATTGTTGTCAGAGAAGTAGACTCCTCAACTAATTTTCATTCAGATTCCCCCCCATTAAGAACATAAACACTTAATCTACATATTATCAAAATCAGGAAATTTGCATTAATACAGTAATATTGATACTGAAGTATGATGTGATGGTATTAACTCAAATATAAATCCTAATCCTATTTACTAATTTTTATATAACTCTTATTCTTAGGACTCAAACATTAACCCATGCTCTTCATAGAGCAACAGTGCATTTCCTCCAAACTTATTAAATAAAAGAATGTGCCAACAACTTCAAATTGCGTTCTCTAAACTATTAGGTAGATTGTCAGAACATTTCCAAGCATTAGCATTTGGAAAACTCTACAAGTGGTTATGCATTTAGATCTCCCATCACAATATTCTTTAAGTTTTAATTTTCTGCTACCCTTGGTAAATAAATTTACCATGATAAATGTCTTCGTCATTTTTTATTTTATGTGTTTTATTTGCAGCAAACTTACATACTGTCTTTTCCCTGTGTATTTACTGTAATGGAATTTTCAAATTCTACACGTTACTGGTTAAAAAGTGGCAGTTGTACTTTCTCAAACCATCACTGATGGCCTAGATGCTACATCTAAAGCATTACAGATCTAAACTCTCTGCTCCTGTATGTACTGGATTTCCATTTAGTTTCAGAAAATTTTCTGAGGAACTGGGGGTAACTTTCCTCTTTTACAGGAATGGATAATAAGGTAGTGGCTAGTGTTTGCCTTGCAAGCACAAGGTCCTGAGTTCAATCTCCAGTACCACAAAAAAATAAAAGAAAATAAATAAAAGAAAATATATATATATATATATATATATATATATATATGGGCTAGTATTTGTATGAAAAACTTTAGTAATGGTCAAGGCCTACATACCACCCTAAGGGATAAACGGTAACTTGGAATTATATTATAATTAGCACCACTTGGTCCAGAAAGTCCAGAGAGGCCTCAGCCACCAAGATGGGTGCCCAGAGCATTTGGACCCATTGCTTCCCTCCAAAGATGCCTTTGTTCTTTTCATGTATCCTTGCTACGTGAGCCTCTTCTCTATTGAGTTAATGTTAGCTCGGCAGCTAGGCTTGTCATCCTATTGGTTGGTTATAGTTTGACCCATGTTGTACCACCTTGTGAATTTGCCATAGAAGTTGCCACTGACAGAGGTTCCCTGAATGGCGACTCACTCTGGACCCCGCCTGTTTCTCAGAAGCTCTCTCTTACTAAACCATGAACCTCTGTTGTGCCTTGGAATTCATTCTTCCTTTTTGGGGCATGCAAACGTACCACATCTGACATCTGACAGGCTGGGGGCTATGCTTTTCCTATTTCATTAAGACTTCATCCAATACAATCTGAATGTTTATACAAATCCCAGCACATACATGTTTCATTACAATAAGTAAGGAGAAGGTCTCAACTGAAACACCTCAGCCTGACAAGTCCTGTTTCTGCCCTATTACTAGTAATGTCTGAGAAGACACAACTAAATTATACTTATTTCTGCAAGATATTGCTTGTTATTCATCCAAATGTAAATATGAGAATGAAGTTTACAGTTGAGTCCAATATTTAAGCAAATCAAATCTCTGAGAAGATGGCTCTTATTGTAGGAGTATTACTGGTTGAGAAGATATTCTTTCTTTCCTTTTTTTTTTTTGCAGGACTGGGGTTCAAACTCACAACCTTGCACTTGCCAGGCCGGCACTTGTGCCAGGAAGCTATCACCCCAGCTCTTCTGGTTGATAAGATTTTTGTCAAGTAAATGAAATACTAATGTGGCTTTGTATTTTTCTTTCAATAATATTTTTCTGCAGGAAAATTCTCATTAAGTTATCTAGTTATGACAGCTTAAAATTCATCCCAGAAAATTTGCAAGCAAGAAATTTTCCTCAGAACTTGAGAGAGTACATGAATGCGTAATAATTACATTTGATCATCTATCTTTTCAGTGATGATTAACAGATGTTCATGAGTTATTATCATACTAACAAGTCCATCTGTTCATGATTACCTTTGTACTTTTCATTCAGTACTAATAGTGGGAGTTATTTGAAAGCTACTGTTGAAATTTTTCTTTTTTTACTTTTTAAATTTTTTTTCTTGTTTCAGAACTTTTGTTTGTTTATTTATTTATTTTTATGGCCGGCTCATCCTGCCCTGAGGGCAGGGCTGGCACAGCATGTGGTGCCGGGGATCGAACTGCGGTCCCTGCAGCCACCTAAGCTATCCTAAGCAGGTGCTTCAGACCACTGAGCCCTCCTGTCGGGCCCCAAATAGTTGTAATTTTTTTTTTTTTTTTTTTTTTTTGAGACAGGGTCTTGCTATGTAGTTCAGGCTGGCCTTGAACTCACTTTTGTAGCCCAGGCTAGTCTTGAACTTGCACCAATCCTCCTGCCTCAGCCTCCTAAGCGCAGGGATTACTGGCGTGCGCCACCATACCCGGCTTAATTTTTTTTATTTTTTTATTTTAGGGAAGGATCTACAGGGTGTTCAGGATCTTACTACTGGGTCAGACTCATAGTGATCTGCTTGTTTATAGCCTCCCAAGAGCTGGGATTACCGGTGCGCGCCACCACTCCCAGTCTCAGTTGCTGTCTCAGTGCGTCCCAGGGTTGGGGCCGGCAAGGCAGGCTGGGGGATAGAAAGGCCCCTGTGCCTGCTTGCAGGTGCTTCAACCTGCTGAGCTATTTGGCCAGCCCCAGCTGTAAACAGGCGGAGCACTATGAGTGTGACCTAGTAGTGAGAACCCGAACACCCTGTTGACCCTGACCTAAAATACAAAGAAAATAAAAGATTTTTGAGGGGGAATTCTGAGATCTTTGTGTATATGTACACATTCTGATTAAAATAAGTGTCAGGAAACAATAACAGGCTTAACTATTGCTTCTAGCTTCTGGTTGTTTTCTTTCCTTCAAATAGCTTTGAAATTTTAAAACTTTTCCAGAAAATTATCCAAAAAAAATTCTGTCAAGCACTTTGTCTTTTCCAATTGTGGCAATAGTTGAATTAGAAATTTGGCTATACCTATGGATGCCAAATATTCTAAAGAATACCCAGGATTCAGTCATTCCCCTCTGAGAACATGCTATTGGAGAGATTTCTGCACCAGAGCTATTTGGGGGAACTTTCACTACACACTGGCCTCTTCCTGCAAGGCAAGTTTTAAGAGATGTTGACCCTAGGGTTTTTCTAATGGAGAGGTAGTAGGGTGAGGAATGGAGCCAAAACACTTTGCGGGCAAATTTCATCTGCTTGGAAACAACTTGCTCAGAGCCAGTACTTAGCAGAATCACCTGACAGGCTGGTCCTGAGAAGCTCTTTCTATGCTGGAACAGGTCTTCCCATTGTGCTGCTTTGCTCTAAATGAGAAAGCCACTTTGTTTATGTTAACTGTTGTAGAGCACCAATGAGTAAAAGGAGGAAAGGAGAGAGAGAGAGAGAGAGAGAGAGAGAGAGAGAGAGAGAGAGAGAGCGCGCGTGTGTGTGTGTGTGTGTGTGTGTGTGTGTGTGTGTGTGTGTACGTGTACATCCCACCTCCCGGTATATAAAGACACACATGCATACTTGAGTGGTCCAGTCTATTTCTCCAAAACCATTCTCCATTTGTGGGTTTTTCATGTGGTCCAAAGCTCTGTTCACGAGGGTCCTCTTCACCCTCACCACCACAGCTTTGTAACCAAGAAATTCAATGCCCTCTGGAGGCCGTTTCAGCACCCTTCCCATTTTATTATACACAACGTCTAGCTCTCCTTGTTTCAGCTTTGCAGCCACTTCCCAGGTCATCCTGGTCCTCCTCGCTGCTTTGCTGTGGTCAGTCAGCATTCTCTCTTCTAGAAAGTTTCTTCATGTCTACTTCAAGTGTGGCAGGAAGCTTCCTTTGTGGGATTTAACAAAAGTAATTTCTTTCTTTATTTGGAAACCACTGAAAGCTTTTGTAAGCACGAGATTTTTATTAACCAGAAGAAGTCTTTTGTCTTAACGTGAGCTCTCTCAAACACCTGGATGTACACCATGAAATATGGCCTGTGCTGTACTGCTAAAGAAAAAATCTCATCTCAACATGTATTTGTTAGGCGTTGAGGTTCTTTTCTGCTCTAGTATCTGTAAGTGGCCTATAAATGCAGCCACCCAATGCCTGAGGGTATAGGCTGTGCCACCAACTTCATTGTGTCTGCCGAGCTCTTAACACTTTACTACCACTTCCAAAAAGCTCTTAAAAAGTGAAACCTTGAAGCCCTGAACGATGACAATCCATTCACAGTTGGGATTTCTCGTGTACATAATTAGCACCTCAAGAAAAGGATCTATTTTAACACACACAGAATTCTCTCAGAAGGGGGAAAAAAAAAGACAGATGGAATTGGAAATGCAAATGGAAAAAAAAATATGATGGTACAATGAACTCTGGAGCATGCATTTAAAATAATTTACTCAAATATGTTCCAATTTGTGAGCCAGAATAAAAATAGCACCATTCGATAAACATTAAAACTTTGTTGAAAATCATAAGACTCGATTGATACATGAGATTGTTAGGTTTTTCTATTATTAAACACACCACAAGGGCAGCAATCTAAGTCTACACATGCCCTCTCTCACAGCTGCACAATTGTCTTAATTGGAGCCAATTTCCCTCCGATTTCAGTATCAGTTGTTTTCCTCGTTATGGAAAAGCAGAGTTTGCTTTCTTTATTAATACGCTGAAGAAAATAAGCAGAGGGCCTTGATTTGCTTGCAAATAAGAAAAATGGATCCATAATCATTATGAGAAGTATATTTTGTGTTCTAGCCTTATCTTGCCTGCGGATTCCATAATAGAACGCAGCATGAACATGGGCGATAATGTTTTGATACCTGTTTTGCTTGAGTGCACACTTTCTTGGGGTTAGAAATGAGCAATCATTAGTCTCCAGATTATATTTTAAAATAAATCTCATGTTTATGGTTAGGCTTGAAAACAATGTTATCTTCATTTGCTTTGTGTTTCTAATAAGATAATTATGCAGGCTTTTAATACTGTGTAACTGACAAGCCAAGGAATTCTTATGGGTTCCCCCATAAGAATTATGAAGTTTAGAACTATTACTAGTTCCAAGCAATCAAAGGTTTAAAAAAGATTAAAGAGATTGACTTAAGAAAGTGTTAAGGGATCATTAAAGGAGCATTTTAAATATAATAATCAAATTTTCATGTTTTAAAATCATTCTTTATTTAAAAATCCCACTTGGTCCTTGCAGCTTGCAGGGACACTGATGTCTTAAGGAGCTAGAAATTCAGTGGAGTCACTTGAGCCTCGGAGCAGAAGGGATGCCTGGGAAGGACAGCCATGGTAGGACATCTTGATGGCGTGTAACCTCTGGCCATGAGTTCTCTCTCCTGAAAAGAAACACTGGTTTATGCAGCTCCTTGGAAGTTCCACCTGGAAACTCCAATCATCTCTGTAGGTCCAGTTAGGTTGTGTTCCGCAGTGGTGAGAAAGAGCCATGTCTGGTGCATCTTGCCTTGGTTATCAGTGGCACAGAGGGCAGCTCTGAAAAATCTCCTTCTGCCTCCCTTGATCTGCAAGGGGCTTGGGGGGGGGGGATGTTAATTCTGTCCCCAGGAGACAGATCTAGGAATCTGTGCCCAGCACCAGTGTCTGAAGTGTGAAACCCATCTGAGAAGGCATTTGGGCATAGACACAAGTTATTCTTTTTACAGATTTTAAGAAACCAACATACCTTCTGGGGGGGGAAAAAATGCTAAAATAAAAGACCAGCGTGGCCGAGAAGATGTCTTGCTACCCTGTTGAGTCTGAGTGTCGGGGGCGATTCTTGTCACACACTGATTTCATAAGTAAATGAATTTATTTATGCCCTGCTGACAATCTTAGAAGTCGCGAACTGTGTGTATCATTAAGGATGTCCCCAGTTTATTTATTCGATCTCTGTAGTCCTAGGTCAGACACAAATTTAAGGCTGGGAGCAAGCTGGATTTCAACAGTTTCATTAGAATACTATAAACAGCTGGAGGCTTTTGAAATCAAAAAGATGATTATATTTCCCTAATTGTTTGACACTGTGCACAGGCGGAAGATGACCAGCCCCTTTGTTCCAAGTGCCATATTGGTGTCACAGCAACTTTGAGAGAAGTCATAATGAATGGAAAACTGAAATAGCAGTGACCCGAAGAGCTAATTTCACAGTACTGCAGGGATCCTGCTGAGAAGACAATGCCAAATTTGAGGCAAGTATGTGGATTCTTGGGAAGTGCCATATGCTCGCTTTTTCATCTACTTTTCTTCAGTTGGAAATAACTTAAGACTTATGAAAAAGTTTCCAAGGCAGTATACACTTTCCATCCAATTCACACCCAGTTTCTCCTATTAATAGTTTATATTGTCACACATATTTGTCACAGTCACTTAACCAATATTGACGTGAGTTAGTAACTAAGATCAATAATGTATTCAGCTTTCCATACTTTTTTTTTTCTGCTTTAGGAATCTGTCCAAGATATGACATTCCATTTAATCATCACATCTCTTTAGGTGCCTTCTGGTCTGTGGCAGATGCTGAGAATTTCTTGACTGCAATGACCTTGACATGGCGGTTTGCATGAGGGCTTGGCAGGTATTTTGTAGAATATCCCTCAGCCTGGGATTGTTTGGTGCTTTACACATAGACTAGCATTGAGTATTTTTGAGAAGTTCTCTCACGGAGGCTCTCATGAGACCCCTCGCCTGTGACTTTCACCTTGGCCACTTATCTCTCGGGGTGATGCCCATCTGCTTTGTCCATTCTACATTACTCGTTGCTGTTTCTCTCCTTTCCTACGATGGATTCTTTGAAAGTGTATTGCTCACCTTCACACGGCTGGGACAAAATACCTGGCATACACAACTTTAAAAAAAAAAAAAACAAAAAAAAACAACAACCAAAGGTGTGTTTTGGCTCACAGCCCCAGAGGCTAAATCTGTGATAGATGTGACCATTGTTGTGCCCCTGAGGTGTGGCAGAAGGACATGGGAGGGAGGAGTTATGCCTCATGGAAGCCAGAAGGCAGAGACCTGTCATTTCACCTTATCTAATTAACCCACTGATAACGTTAGAGCTCGGGCAGTTGAATCGTGTCTGGAAATCTCAAGAGGCGCACCCAGAAGCGTGCTCTTCATAATTTCCTATGGATCTTTTAATCTAATCAAGTCAACAGTGAAGACTGACCAGTACAGGGAGCAAGCTGAAACTGATGGGGGGGTGAGGTTCTGCACTGGAACTTCTGATCTCTAACTTCTTTAATTCTTTTCTTTCTTTCTTTCTTTCTTTTTTTTTTTTTGTGGTACAGGGTATCAAACTTAGAACCTTGCACTTGCCATGCAGGTGCCTAGGCCACTGAGTTATATTCACAGCCCCATTCTTATTTCTTTATTTACCTAGTTTGCGTTCAATGGTCTGTCACTGAACCCAAACTATGATAATATTTATGATCACCCTCTATTATCCATCAGCATCTTGGCCACTGTCACTCTCCTTTTTATGCCCTTGGCCAAATTCTCTCCTAGGTGAATTCTACTCTCCTAACTACAATGAAACAGCTGCATTTGGCTGGAGAAATCACCCAGCATGTTGACAAACACAACTTTATGCTGGCTACTAGGACTAAGCAGTAGCGCTAGTCGTATTTCCTCATCAGTGTACTCTTCCACTCTTTCCTGATACTCTCTCTTTGAACTTCCAGCACTTTACCTGTCCTTGCTTTCAGTGGTGGTATGGATATTTATTTCTTTGATTAAAGAGAAACCACTAAAAATATCTTCCTTGTGTTTCCACCTTCCAACCGGCCACTGCACCTGCACATCCACTAAGAGCCATGCTCTTTACTTTTGCTTTTTCAATCTGCTCAACCACTTTTATTTTATCAAAGAATTTAGATAAGAGAAAGTACACAGAGAACAGGCCAGTGTGTGTGTGTGTGTGTGTGTGTGTGTGTGTGTGTGTGTGTGTGTGTGTACACGTGCAGGTTATCTATTACCTTATTAACACTGAGGTCATTTTAAGATAGCTCTTCTTCTCTAAACTCTGTGTGATAACCTTGGCCATAAATATGCCTTTTCCAGGAGCACAATGAGGATTAAATGAAATCATGCTGCTCATAAATACTTTGTACATTGCAAAACTTCAAGTATGCTATTAGCAGCATGATGAGGTTATCAAGCAACAGATTAGAAAATATTTCCCAGAAAGAATTCCATTCAACCAGGCAAAGATTTATTCTGCCTAAACTATTATTCAAATGACCTTGCTATCAATTATTTTTAATTAGAAACAGTAAAATCAGTAGTTTGAACTATGTGAGTAAAGACCACTATGTTGTATTATTTGTGAGTTTCTGAACATCTGGGATCTTTACCTTGTTCTTCTTACTAAAGGGCAGTAGTATCTATTTAGTATGTGGTTTAATAAGTTATATCTTGGATCTATAAACTGTATATACTGCATGTATACAGTTTCAAACTCTGAGGAAAACTCAGTAAATGTGTTTACATTCTCGGTAGTATGGAGTGCCAAGGGGTATCATGAGAGGCCAACTATTTCAAGACCTAAATTTACTCTTGCTAATTTTATATCCTTGGTAAGTATCACCTCCCTGCTCAGTGAATATACATACATCTGTTAAATAAAGGAATTAGAATAGGGATCTTGCCCAGAAGAATTTGAACCCAATTTTACATAAACAATAAATTCTTGAGACTAGGTGTGGTGGCACGCCTATAATCCTAGTGTGTGGGAGGCTGAGAACAGAATCACCACGAGTCTGACCTACATAGTGAGACCCTGGAAACCCTGTAGACCCTGTAGACCCTGTCCTAAATATGTAAAAAAAAATAAATAAAATAAAGTGTTTATAAGTTTTTATTTATTTTAGCTCCTCATTCATCTTTCCCACATGCCAAATTTCCCAGAGAACACACTGGTCATACATGACACTGTCTTCGCTATGTAGCCCCAACCTTGACGTAGATGCGTGTAAATATTATTCTATGTTCATCATCTTTCTTGAGATACAGAAATGCAAACTGTTATTTTAGAAATGGGGGGTTTTACAAATAGGAAGCATTCAAAGAAAATTCGATTGTTAATATTCAGGATTTAATACAGAAAAGTTAGCCTTTGAAGTCAGTACTCCTTAAATATCAGCCTACTGAACTTATACTTTACTCTGTTGTTTGGAATGATTTTTGCATTCACAGAAATAATTCTTGGCTTTGAAGTCAAACCAGAGACCTGTAAAATGCCATATGCCACTGTATCAATTCCATAGCAGTCATTTTTAATCATAGCTGCGTTAGCATTTTATTTTGTCGTCGAGGAGAGAAACCCATTTTTAAACAAATGATGGTGACACAGAGAAAAATACAATGCTATGTAATTTGGAGAATTGCTCATATTTTAAAACATGTGGCATTTTTAAGGTACCTTAGTACCTACTGTTCTTCCAAAAGAGGGACTAATACATAAAGTACTGAACTCATAGTTATGTAACTGAGTAGGACATAGAGGTGCTCTATATTTCTGGTAGAAACTAAAAATAGCATTTACATTGGTAATAAACATCAACATGATCTTTGACCATTTTGAAAATGTGAATGCTGACCAGTTAAGCTCTAAGTCCACACAGTCCTGTGCTAAGCCTTCACTTGAAATCCTCTAAATTACCTAGCAGTTACTAGGTTTAAAAAGGCTGATTAATAGCTGGCCTCCAACTTCAATTTTTCATGATGCTCTTTGGAAAACAAAATATAGACACCATTTCATTGGGCTTCCCATTTTTTTGTCTCCTCACCTATTTTCTAACTTATACAGATAAAGAAGGTAAAAAAGCTTTGCCAAGATATGTCCTCAACTTTAATTTAGTAAGGAAAGACAAAGTATAGCTACACCATGGAAACCTCCTCTCCTGTCTCTTAGTGTTGTTATTACATAGAAAACAGCACCAGTTGGATAGACCCATTCTTGTATGCTGTTTTTAGTCTCCGTCTCCAAAGAATCATCTGCAAGCATTATAGATTTTAGAAGCATATCCTGAGATAATTCACTAAGAAAGAAAAGAGAAAAGGGTGCATCAAAAAAGAAAATGAATGATCGTGAAAATTTTAGCTTTAGGAGGCCACTGTACTGACTGGACTCCTGCTACAAAAGCAACCATCTGAATGTCTGTATTTAAGTTTAGGAGTGTATTTGCCTATTTTATAGCATGTTCTCTCTATCTTTTGATCTCTCTCAGTAAAATGATTCTTAATCTGCCCTGCTTTCTTTATCTTACTTACTTTTTTTTGGTCCTATTTTGCTGGAGCAGGGACAGAGATGGCTATGACACCCATGAGTATGAAGACAGAGCTATCCTGAGCAGTAGCCTCGCAGGCATCACTGCCTCTGCAGAAAAGTCCCTCAAAACTCATGGCTGGTTCTTGGAACCTGGCTTCTTTGAATATACTGTGCTTATCCATGTGGGGAACATCTCGGGCTGCTACAAAGCTCAGGGACATCTAAGGGCACCTGAGGATGAGACCTTGCTTGTCTAGTACAGGCACACAGCGCAGTACAGTTGCGTACTATGACTTAGCCCTGGTATATATGCACATGCTGGGTATGGCACTATGTAAGAGCGTAAATATGAGAGAACCACCTGTGTAAGAATTATGCAGTAAGGATGTGTCTGTGGCTCTGGCTCTTGCACTCTTGAGTTCTGCTCTGCTCCATGTGCCCTCTTGCTGTTGCTGATGTCTTTCACCTAGGAGTTAACCTTGGAACCCCACCCCTCAAAATTTCCTTTGCTCCCCACCAAATGGGCCCACAATGAGTGAGTAGCATAAGTAGGTACCATGCAGCTGTCCCAGGGAAAGCCTTTTCTATGAAAGGGAGGACTTTCTCTGTGAAATTAGAGCAATGGACAAAATAGCTAGAAATAGCACAGAAATGAATAAACAATATACTGACATTATACATTTGGCACAAGGCTTTTATTTGCTGTTATAGTCAGGGCTCACAAGGGAAAAAGATTTAATGCAGGACAGTAATTTATAGGATTATTTTATAACAGTAGCACAAACTGTTAAATGTAAAATAGTGTAAGAGATCTGTCCACCCAGTAGAGGCCCAAGGAACCCAGCTGAAGGTCCGGACTCCATGGCAACGACCTGCATGAGTCCAGCTGAACACCTACAGCTCATAACGGTGCCTCCTGTGAAGCCAGCTGGAGGCCGAAAGCCCACAAAACTGTCCCATGCAATCTGTACCAAGGATCTGTACTGGGAATGCCCAAAAGTCAGCGGTACAAGCTAGAACGTCTGCACCAGTGGGGTAGGGAATCTGGCAGCAGCCTGAGGAATCAGCACGGGAGCCAGGAAGTGAATGATACTCAACGTAAGGATCAGTGCTCCCCGCAAAAGAACCGCACCCATCCTCAGTGACAGGCTCCTCCAGTGACGACCAACAGCTGAGCTCATGTCAGGAAAACTAGTGTGACTGGCTTCTCTTGGAGGACCCACAGTGCAACATCTTCCCCTCTGATTCTCCTTTTATGCTGTTGGAAACAACTCAGAGATGGGCCTTCCACACCCAAAACTATACTGATTCCATTCCGACGGGTATTTGTTACAAGTTGACCCTCAGTTAAGGCACTACACCTGTCTTCCGAGGCAACCCTCTGCCTTCTCACGACTGTGTTCACGTATCCACTTCGTTATATTCACTTGGTTATCTCTAGTTTTATTTCATTTTAGTCTTATATTTTTATTTTTGGTTCCAGGAATTGAATTCAGGGCCTATGGTTGCCAGGTATGTGCTGTGTCCCTGAGTTATGTCCCTGGCCCTATTGTTTCATTTTGAAATAATGTTTGTATTCATTGTAAGAAATATTTTCAATGCCAAGAAAAATACTTTTAAAAAATTAATTACATTAGATGAATCTTCTATAATGGTATCATAGTCAAAGAAGTGAAAGATATTTGGAATTGAAAAAAAAATTACTTGGTAACATGAGCAACACCTTAGCAGGATTTATAAAAATCAATAAAGTGACTTGTACAAAGATGTTTGGAAGTTTTTTTACGAAGTATCAGTATTGAAGGTTTAGAAAAGTATGAAGTTGAGTCTTGTACCAGGAGTCCCAGGCATTTCGCACCCATAAAAAAGCAACTGAACAATGATATAGGAACCAAAATAGTTTTATGAGGCATTTAGAAGCCAGATGAGAAAACGTAATGCCCTAGTGGCACCAAAAAGCAAGAGCAGCAGCTGCCTCGAAGCAGCAAAGAACCTTCCAGCTTCTGTGTCAGCCTGCAGTGGACAGAGACAGCATCTGGAGAGAGCAGAGCAGCCCACAGTATTTTCCTGGAGGGAGGGAAGAAGAAGAGAGCAGAGCATGTACTCTCTCCACAGAGAGAAATCACAGAAGGATAGTCATGGGAGATTCTGATTCCTCGCTTTTAATGATTTTGCCAATAACCTACTGCGATTATAGAACATTGGATTATGTATACAACTACTCTCTCTTAGTTCAATGAGAAGAAAAATGACCACATCTACACCCTGTGCTCTGTATAACTACCAGGAGGACAACAGCATGCGTTGCATCAAACACTGGAAATGTACTACTAACATGTTTTCACACTATCACACTGTTACTTCTTCTTAAATGAAATAAAAAAATGCAAAAATAAAATTGGCTGTCACATCCTATTGGTGTCCTATTGGCCAAAAAACAACCAAACTGAGGTCAGTTGAAATGTCATTGCATTACTGTAATAATTTGCTTAATTCTGAGCAAAATTATATCGAATAGAAAATAATTATTTGGGAAAAAAACAATAGAGCAACGAGGTAGAAAATGAACAAAGAAACAGAAGATGGGCAGTACTATGGACCAAGTGGACTCACACAAAGTGCTCCTCCCAGCTACAGCTGAAAATACAGTCTTCTGCCAGGGCGTGGTGGAGCTACTTCTGACCTTGAGAATCTGGGGCAAGAAGATCACAAGTTTAAACCCAGCCTGGGCAACTTACATACAGATTTAGTGTAAATTTGTCTCAAAATTTAAAAAAAAAAATTTAAAGGTTAGGAAGGTAGATAGCTAAAAGGGAAGACCCTGGATGCAATCTCTAGTACCAGTAAAAAAATAATAATAATAAAAATAAAAGAAGGAAATAGAAAAAAGAAGAGAAAAGCTTCACTTTAAGTGAATATAGAATCCTAGGACAGACCACAAACCATGTGCTAGGTTACAGAACCACTATTAACAATTTTAAGAAGATTGAAACATACTGCAACTTCATATGTCATCTAATTTCCCCTTCAATTTTTCTTTGACCCGTTGATTGTTCAAAATGTGTTTCATCTTCACATGTTTTGGATTTTCCAGTTTCCCTTCTGTTGTTGATTTTTTTTTTCTCATTGTGTTTGGAGAGAACATTTCACGTGACTTCAATCTTCTTAAATTTGCTCATCCAGATAGCAAACTTAAGAGCCTGCTTTTGCAACCTAAAATGATCTATAACTCACCTTGCGAGGACAGCGTGAACAAGACATCTAGAACTAGATTTGATTCAGGAATGTTGGGTTTGCTTAGAAAAGAATAGATGAAATCATTGATTTGCTCAGACAAAGCTTCTATGCTACTGACATAGGTGAAAAGGCTCTTTCTAATTCCTTTTTTTGAATGTATTTAGTACAGGGTCTTTAGGGTTTCACTACCTAGAACAGACTCATAATGATTCTGCTGTTTTCAGCCTTCCAGATGCTGGGATAACAAGCAAGCTCCACCAAGCCCAGTCTCACTCTCCATCTCAGTGTGCCCTGCAGGCAGGGCCAGCACAACATGCCGGGGATTGAACCCCAGCCACTGCGCTCTGCCTAAGCGGGCTCTTTAGTATGCTGAGCTATCTGACCAGCCTCCTTCTAATTCCTTTCTTTATAGTATATCATATATTTGGGGCATCAGTAGCCTCCATCTGTGAGTTATCTTGAGCCCAATACCAGACTTTCTAAACAGCAGAAACATTTGTCCTGTTCAGAAGTACTCAGCATGAAATGTATGTTATGTAAGGTGAGATAAACACATAGACATGCTGTTTTAAATATAGGAAAAATTATTTTAAAATAGGGGAATATAGCAAGTGTAGACTATTGGTTAGTATAAAAGGGCACCAATATAAGCAGCAGCAAGTAGATATGTTACACTGATATAATGTGCTAGCAATAACCTCTTCAAAGACTGGAGGAATCGGTAAAGCTGACCCCAAAGGAATGCTTTATCAATTTTATGAGTCCAAGGAGTTGATGTAAATCTAGAGTTTTAGGGTAAAAAAACCATTAATTCAATCAAATTAATGTCTGCATAAATAACTGAAGACTGACTCAACTGCCCCTAGCTCATGATGATCAAAACCCCTCCTGCACCAAGGGAAAGGCTAAAGGGTTGACGCAGTGCTCTGGGAATAAATCTCAGTACTCGGTGTCTTTCTGACTGATATTGGTTACTTTCCAGCACTGGGAGAGAGTCAGCTTCAATGATGGCTCCACTTCTCAAGGTGGGAATTGAAAATTTCAGGCTCCGAGGATTTGTATGACAGAAAATGGAAGGCCAGAATAATTCCTGTGTGTTCACCTATCAACCCTCGAAGCATAGTACGTCTGTTCATGGCAAAAAGGCAGAGAACTACATAAGTAAGGCAGGAGCAAACATTTACTCCTTCATTGCAAAAAAGAATTGCAGCAAACTCTTAAATCCAAAGATATTTTTACTATTAAAAAAGAAGCATTTGGAGGGCCAGCGAGATGACTCAGTGGTCTAAAGTGCCTTCTTAGGAAAACTTAGGCAACCACAGGGACTGTGGTTCAATCCCTGACACCACATGCTGCACCAGCCCCGC
>PVJA010024059.1:0-32286 GCA_004027025.1 Myocastor coypus | reverse complement strand
AGATAGATAGATAGATAGATAAATAGATAGGATTTGTAGACAGAAAAATAATATTCAAAATAAAGCAAAAAGAGTAACAATAAAACAGAAAAAGGTACAGAAGAGCAATGGGGAAATGTTCTAGGAAGAACAAATTGTTATTATTGTAACAATAAGCACACTTTTTTAGCCACAGGTGGAGAATTAAAGAAATGGAGTCAACGTATTTGAACAGCTGTTAACTAGAAAACTTCAAAAAGTAAATGACATAAACTCAAAAACTATATTCTAAGAGTGAAGGTTAAATAAAATTAAAAACTGGGATATTTCCCATAAAATCGGGAAAACAGAGGTTGTCTTAGATTGATCTTGCAAAAGAAAATAATTGATTAGGTAGCTTACAAAACGAGGAAATTATTTCTCACCATAACCGTGCCAAAAACAGTTGAAAGCCAGGCCCTGTCAGCTTTAGCAGCTAGTAAAGTACCACTTCCTTATTGTACATACCTGCCTCACCCAGAGAATAGTCCCTGGGGCCTCCTTTAAATGACACTAATCTCTATAATGAGCTCTATGCCTTCATGGCCTAATCTTGTCCACTTCCAGAAACCCACCTATGAACACTGTCAAGATAGTGACTGTATTCCAGCATGCATTGATGTGCGCATCAATACACAGTACTTGCGACAGGTTTAAGGATGATCTGTAACCAACCAAAAAGCAAGAAGTATTACACGTGTGTGTATTGGTTTTCTATTGCTTTATAACAAATCACTACACATTTACTTGCTTAAAAAACACACAGGAATTTGTTACAATTTTATAGTTCTTAGGATTTCATGCAGCTAAAATTTTCAATCAGACCATTTCATTCAAAGCTTAGAATCTTTTCCCAAGTTCAAAGTTGGCTATATATTTGTGGTTTAGAATAGTGTTTGTTTCTGTTTCTATCTTTGTCTATCCCTTACAATACTTTGATGACAAAAATCTTAAAAGAATTTGATTCTTGGACACGATATTTAAAATTCTGTCAAATATGAATTAAACTGCTTGTTTTTACTTTTCCAGATCTTAATTACTTAGTTAATTTTTAAAGTAGAAGAATTTTAGTACACAGTCTATAATAAATGAAGTTACTATGCTTCCTCTACAGTTTTCCACAGACAAGCCACATTCAGGTTTTATCACACGCAATGTTTTTGGCCTTCAAATTTTAAGATTTCAAATCACTGAAGGTGATGCTGAAGTTTCCCATTTCTGTTTTAGCTTTCTCCACATCCTCAAGCACTTCTATGCTGCCAATTTTTAGGGGAGAGTGTCCCTAGAGATAGTACTTATAACAAAGCATTTGACTGCCTACCTGGAGCACAGATGATAAACAGTGATGTGATCCTGCCTTACAAAGCTTTATTTCACGTGGTTCAGCAGACAAGTCATCTTTCTTCATTAGGGGCTACAGGAAATATTAATAAGAAAAACACTGTGTAAATGGAGATTGAATGATAGCTGAGATTTTCAGGATAATGTGAAGGATACAGAGAGTCCTAAAATATGTGCCCAGCAAACATTATGTTGAAGTTTTGTAGAAGTGTAGAAATTGCTATCCATTTTGTCCCTGTGTGGGAAAAAAAAAATTCTAAATTTGTAGACTAAAAAAGGTTCTACCACCACACCCTCTTACCTCACAAAAGTGTCACTGATGAAGGAGAAAAATTCAACATCTTATAAATTCTCAAACATGTCTAATTTTAGACAGTAACATTTATGAATGTCTTCTTTTTAAGATTATTTCATTTTACTATATTTGATTAATTTTCAGCTTATATTCTTGCTCATGGTGAGGAAAATCTGCATTATGTTTACATTTGTACCTAATCATTCCTATTTATTTGATAATTTCATGAAAATCTTCCTAATTTACAAGCCAATATTAACTAGCAGTTACATTAAAAAATCTATGTAAATTACTTGAGAAGTTTTTCGGTGTGTACCAAATGAAAGAACTTCTGTATTCTAAATATTTATCTTTGCATCTATGTGAAGTGTACAGGGAGTTGTGTAAAAGAAGAATAGAATAATTTGATTATACAATCTAGGAGATCATTTATTCTTTAACATTTAATAAAACTATTCGTTATGTTTAAATGTTAATAGGGATGATTGTTTCTAGTTATATCCACATGGACTCATCTACACATGTTAATGTATATGGAATAACATATAAATAAAGCTACATCTATATATAAATTTATTTGCAGATAAATGCATGAAAGATTTTCCATTCATATTTAAGACTTGACTTTTGAGGTATAGGACATAGACTGTTTTTTTTTATTTTATTAAAAATTCTCTAATAAAATAATGTTTTTTGTTTTCTTCCATGTAATATAAATCTTAACAATATATCTAAAACTTTTATTTTCTAATCATAAAAATTAGATGAAGTGTCACTTTTTTATTTTTTATTACTTAATTACTTTAATAAGAAATAACAATGCTACAGTTTCAAAACACATTAGTACTACATTCTCAATAATTGATACAATGCACCTTGTTGTCCTTGTAGTAGTTATTTAGAGCACAGGATGCACACATGATAATTTTTGTCATCATAACTGATACAAAAATTTCTTCTCATTGAACTAAGAGAAAGTACTTGTATACATAATCCAATATTCCATATTCGTAGTGGGTTATTGGCAGAATTGGCAATGATGGAAGCTGTTGGTTTAATCCTTTGACAGCTCAACATACTAATCTAGCTTTACTTTTTATGCCTCGTGGTTAAAATTTCTGCTGTGTGTTTAAGGACAAGTTAAAGCAAGACCGGTACAACAGAACATGAAACTTTTGTATCTCCAGAGGTCAGTCAAATCCCCTCAGAATTTACCTTGAAACCATGTACAGTGCTTTGTAGATCTGTCTGCTGTCAGTGTCAACCATCTGGATGAGTCACAGCCATTGTGGAAACAGTTTGCTCTCTGTGAAAGCCTGAGAGAATATTTTCTCTCTAGGTGACTCTGTTTAGACACACTACACACCATCAATCCCTTTCCTCTATGGTTCTGAAATCTCCTTGAACAGAAAATTGGGACACCACTGAATTACAGGATGTTGCAGCCCAGGTTCTCTTATATCCAGAGTCCTTACTCAACTTGATGGGCTAGGACCAAAATACTGGCTGTACTTGTAGCCCTTCTTTTTCTCTAATTTTTGGTTTGTAAACTCCCATTCTTAATCCTCCATAAGAGAATCTTAATGATACTATTATTCTACAACATAACCTAAACACATCTCCTTTGTACACACAAAAGCATCTATATTAACCTCAATTCAAACAGGGTTACTAAAATTTTACTTTCTTTCATTTCTCATATCCATAACTTTAATCACCATTCTATTGATCTAATTTGCATGAGTAATTTCCAGAACAACAAAAAGACAAGTAAATAAAGACCACCTACTTGAGGTTAAAATCACTGTCTTTCTGAATATTAAAAATGTTAGATTCAATTTGGAATCAAGAAACTAGAAGACTTCATATATAAGTCTTGAAGACATACTTATAAGTGAAATAAGTCAGACCTACATGCGTAGATCTCATGAAGTCTCCCTAGTGTAAGTACTCAGAAGAAGAAATAAATAGAAAGGCATAACACAGCTGAAGGGAAATTAAGGACTTAAGGTTTAAACAATGATGTGACTGCAAGCAGAGAACATAGGAAAAATGACAGGAGTAAAGCCATGCACTTATATACACAGGATGAATTAGTCAGTGGTCCTAAGAACCTCCAACAGATTTTTCACACTGAGGATAGCAATGTGTAACATTACAACTGTGCGTGGAATACCTGTCATTCTTGTCTTTTACATGCGTATTGCTTCTAACATAATTTCAGGTATTCCTATACACTCTTAAGTAAATAATTATATTAAAATAAAAAAAAGTACTAAAAGAGAGTAAGAGATAAGGAAAAATGCCATAGGATTGACCAGCTACAATTTTATAAAGGCTTAGATTTCCAAATTTCTGTGTAAAATGTGTAACCACTTTTATCACATTCTATAGAGATTTATTAGAAGTCTCAGTAATTTTCTATTTTAGCTATCAATTTTTCTTTTCTTTTTTAGCTATCATGAAATTATACCTGAGAATATTTTATTTAAATACAGATATAGGTGAGGTGAAAAAGTATTTATGGTACACTTCTATGATAATGTGTATTAATAGCTGTCTTTTAACAATGCTCCCATTTATTCAATTTATATAAACACTATAAAAGTTCTGGTTTTTATTTTTTCTGGGTGCTTTTTATTTAGTTATGTTATTAGCTATGTTTCTTTCATTTCATTAGTTTTGGTAGGAATAAGTTAGATTTATTAAAAAAGCCAATTTCTAAATTTGTTTATTGGGGGTTCTTTTATATGCATCATCTATTAATAAAGGAAATAAATATCTGTTAAATAGTTTGGTTATTTCCAAGTTGATAGTTAGAAATGTTTTTCTTTTAATTACTGAACATAGTTTTGTTTGTTTTACTTCTCAGAAATATTTCTTAGCCCTGTCTGTCTCTTTGTGTGTCTATTATCTAGTTTTTCTGTCCTAGAGATTGAGCCCAGAGACTTTACACTAAGCTAGCTACAAATCCAGTCCATTTTACAGTTGATGTTTCAAATATAGTGTTGAAGTATTGTCTAAAGAGATCTTCCATTTGTGATCATCCTACCTCAGATTTCTTCAGTGCTGAGTTTACATTTTTGTGCTACTGTCTTGCCTGATGTATAGTACATTTAGCAAACAGTATAATTTCCTGATGATAGAACCAGCAGTTAGTAAATAGGATGCTAGGGAGCCTTTCTTGAAACCATATTTAAAATGTAAAATTTTATTTATCTATTATGCATTGTGTAAAGCTACCTTATTTTGCAGATGAAGCAATACACTGTGTAAAAAAGACCTTCACATTATTCAGTTGGTACTTAAAACCTCTTACATGACTGATCTCATAGTTTCCTATGTGCCTTTTGATCTAATAAAAATTGTATGGATTTTGAACACCTTGAAACCTAAAGGTTTCTAGTTGTTTTTTATTGTTAAACTTTCTTTAGCTAATTGTTTATTCTCCTGATCTCTATCTATCTATCTATCTATCTATCTATATTTCTATGTCATATTGGTTTGAGCAGTCTTTTATAGCAATGTATAATAAACACTGGTTTGAAGAAAAAGCATTTATTTCTCACAGAACTATAAACTAGAAAACCTCAGATTGTGGTCCTCTTTCTGAGGGCTGTGAACAAAGGAGAGAGGGACAGAGGAAGCAAAAGACAGACACTGACTTGTTATCATCAGTGAGCTCATCCTATTGCAAGGATCCTAATCCCATCAAAACCTACTTCTGTCTGAAATCTCCTCTTCCAAATACAATTCTAAAGATGCTGGAGACGTTTATGAATGTGAAAACGTTTATTTCACACACACTGCAGCTCTATCTTTCTGCCCATCTTCTGTGTTATTCATTACGCCTCCTTGGTAGATGAATTTTAAAATTTTGGGATAATCTCTCAAATATTTTAGTTCTTGAGTGTCTTTATAATATTAAATAGGCTCAATGGATTTCAAATAGTAGTGACAATGTTACTTAGCAATTGCTCCTATTGCTATATATGTCATCCATTGTATTTTTAATAGAACTTTATATTCATCATTTCAAAAAACAGATTTTGCATAGTACACATGTAATTTTTACAAATTTAGTAGGCAGAGAAATACTGAAATAATTATTTTGATATTCAACCAAAACTAAAGAGTATATTTCATCACTGAACACCAAGGAAGCTAGGTTTATACACACTGATACCTGCACTCATGGACTTAACTCCTTCCACGACCACGGAAAAGATGGCCACACTAACGTCATGTGCAAAAGATGGCTACAGTGCAGCTCCACACTTAATGTGGACTTTGCAGTCCAAAACCAAATTTTACCAAATGCTTTTGTTTGTAGACCAAATTGTTAGCAAACAAAAGCATTTGAGAAATGAGTTACCACTGTATTGTAGCAAGAGAATAAACTTCTGCAGTCACAGAATATAAAGAATATCCATTCTATTTTCAAGTTTCATATCAGCCAGCATGGGCAGCAGATGTCTTTGTCCAGCAAGAGCCTAAAGATTAGCTATTGATAGCATCTCAATTCAATTTAGCATTACTGATTGTCTTCAGGTGTGTAACCAAGCCCTTGTCAATACAAACTATAGATATTTGAAAGCTTTCTGTGAATGCCATGAAACAATCTGACCACTACCCACCCGTAGGAACTGGAAATACAGCTAATATGCTTAAATTAAATAAAAAAAACTTATAACTTAATTAACAGAAACTTATCCACATGTGGCTAATGTCAAATGTTGAGCAACATAACTCTAGACTAATATAATTAGTTCTTAGTACGAATTATTTACAGAAACTTCTAGTCGCCCCATTCTTCTTAGTCAATGTCAAAATACACAAGCTGCTACTTTTTCTCAACTTTGAATTACCAAGCGTACTTCACTCTCAAGTAAATGCAGGTAGAGAGCATGCCAAACACGCAAAACCAAGAGCAAAATGATGGCAATGTTAATTTTTTCTTTGAACTCTGTGATGTAGTTTGAAAGGTAAACTTATGTTTTTAGTGTGATCCCTGTACCTTGATTTTATTGCCTGCAAGGAGATGATATCACTAGGAAGATCTACTTGATATAATTTCAAATTAGCCAACTGGAGCACTGCATACATCATGCCATATCATGCTTTATAAAGCATGAAGTCAGGATAATGAGGTGGTTGAGTGCACGAGCTTGGAGGTCAAACCAGTCTGGGTTCACTAAGAGCCCTGCCATTTAAGAATCACATTACACGGAGCACACTACTTGACTGCACAAACTTCCAGATTCATCATCTGTAAAATATCAGCAATAATGCCTAACTTCAAAGATGCTTGTGCAAATTAAGGAAGGCAATGTTGATGGAGCCCTTGGAGCAGAGTGCAAAGAGGTTGGCAGAATGAAATAGCTCTGAGGAGTAGCTGTGTTCATGTTGTTGCTGCTGTTCAGAAAGCACGATAAATTCAAGGTGTTCTTCCAAGAATTTTTAAAAGTAGAACATATTTTGAAGGTAAAAGACATATCCTTTGATATAGGAATTAAAACATTGTTTCATATAAATATATGTTCTTCTGCATTATAGAGATTTTCATGTTTAGTTTCACCTATGTAATATTGACCCTAAAAGTCATGATGACTAACTTGGAAGAAGAGTTAATTTTCAGTCTGATTTTGTCCAAATGTGAGTTGACCAGCATCCTAAATAACCAAAGTTTTGTGTGAACTTTCTAGTGGTAATTCACCATGTAGCTGCTAAAACATTTCAAGTAAGTTCTAGCTTTTGGTGAATGGAAACATCTTCCTATAACATTAATTATTAATTTTTGTAAAAATACATAGGCAAGAATAGAATATTTTCTCACCTGGAACAATTTTAATAACTATGTAGCCAGGCATGAAACATAATGGTGCTTCTCAGGTACTTGAAGTGTGATAGGGGAAAATGTGTGCCTGGGAAAGCTGTGGTTTTTCTTGCTTCCTTTAACTTTCTACAATCACAGTAATGAGGCCTCGACTCTCTGCACATCTCTTTATATTTATATTTCATTTAACTCTTAGATGGAAATATTTGTTTCTCTATTCCTACTTCTTCAAATCATTTACTTTCATCTGTATTTATGAATTAAAAGTTTATGATCTAACTCATTTATGGTTATTATGGTTGCTGTCATGAATCCTTCTATAATCAAAATTATATAATAAAATTGTTAGACCCACTCTCACCTACTGATCAGCTGTTCAGTAATACTTGTCAATCTCTGTTTTTATATCTAGAGTTAGACCATCATGGAAACATGCTACAAATAGTACCACTTATAACATAGAGACCTCTAGTGCAATACATTTCAGGAGAAATGTTTTGACCTTTAACCTATAAACTATATTTTATTCTTCAGAAAGGAAAAGTTTATGTAGGTTTCTTAGAATTCATCCACATATTTGTTCATACATAAATAAAAACTAATGTAGAGTTTTGGATATATAAAATTTTATGTATGTCCACTTTTAAATTTCAATATAATATTTTAATGGTTGACATAAAATTTCTATCACAGATATTTAAATAGTAGGGTATAGTGTAATAAGTTAAATTCATAAGTAACATTGAATAGTATAAGTATCATTATTTAGTTAACATTACTGAAAGCATAAAATTTTCAGTTTTTTAAAAGTAAATATTAAGCAGGTGGTTTCATTTATTTTATATTATACTAAGTTTTACTTTAAAAATGTGTTTTATTGGATTCGATTCCTGGTGTTAAAGCTAATAACAAAAATTTCACTTCGAATATGTTTCAAAAATATATTTAAAGAAAATTTGAGAGCCAAAATTCATATGACAAGACTGAAAATTATAATTTTTATACTTATCCAATTTTACCAGATATGGAAATATTTAACTCAAGCAAAATGCATAGATATAAAGGTACAACATTTAAGTCTTACTTATTTATTCAAATGAAAAATGACAAACACAAACATTTTGGTGTTAATACACCCACAGAAAGCATCTGTATTTCTAAGTATAGATTCCTGAGTATAGGGAAGAATTTAATGTGTCTTGATATTGTTCCCTAATTAATTATAGCAAGTGCTCATGTAGTCAGTAGAGCCTAAAAACACCAATTTAACTAAAGATGTCATTGAAAGAAACCATTTAAAGGAAATTTAAAGACAGTCATTAGATTGGAAACATAGTCACATCTGAAAAAAGTCATTTATGCACAAGGTGTGCTATGCCTATCAAAATATAAAAAGAAAATATGATTCAGCAAAGATGGGAAGAGATGTGTGTTCAGATCAAATGTAAAATGATGTATGACTTATCTATTAATTGACACCCAGTTTGGCAGCTTAAACAACCCATTTAGATGAGCTACTTCGGCTGTCCAGACGGGGCTTAACTCAGCCCGCTGCTTCAGAAATTCTCACTGAGTTGTGGACAGGTGCTGGAGAGTCTTCCAAGGCTGAGCCCAGGAAAGATCCAGTTCTAAGCTTGCGTGGTCATTGGCAAGATCAGCTTCCTGCAGTTCCTCGGCTGAATACTTTAATTCTTTCTCACTTGTGATCAGAATCTGTCTTACGTTCCTTGTCATTTGTGCTTCTGTGTTCTCTAGATAAGAAGTAAATCACCAGACTCTTAAAAGACATATTCCTCTCTAGAATTCACAGACACCTTGGACTAGGGACTTAAAGCACCTTCATTTTGTGTCGTTTAACAGTAGTGTCTATTTGACAGCCCTAAACGTATCTCCCTATCAAGTTTTTTGCTGCATATAGAACTTTAAAGAACTTTTGTTGAATGCATTTGTATTCAGATTGAGAGGAACCACACTTAAGGATCTGTATTTAAGGTCTCACACCCAAGCAGGCTTATATAAATTCAGGTCTCATCAACTTGGTCTAAGTCCTGAGCTCACTACTGTACGTGGATGAGGATTCCAGACAATCATGAGAATGATGAATCTATTTTATATTCAATAAAAGGCAAATTTTGTACAGAGGAAAAACCTCACCCGAATGTTTTCCTCCTAGGCATTAATTTTTCTGCTATGTTTTCAAGAAATCAAAAATGAATTATTTTGAAGTATTAGACTACCTCTTTAACCTAGAAAATTTTGCTCTGTTTACTTAGAGATGGGATTCTATTTCCTTTCCTTGTAACTGGAAGTGATCCGTGACTGCCTTCGGAAGGGGAGCATGCCCTGTTGATGTGGCCCTGGCAAGTGCAAGTTGCGGGGAAGATGAACTCTTTGATGACTCTTTTATATTTAAAAATGATTTAGCTGAGAAAATGAAGGAGTGTTTTGTGAGAAAGCCCAGTCATAGGCAGAAGCCAAGAGCAAATGTGGTGGCATACAGGGACAGGTAAGCTGGAGGTAAGACTTCAGCCCCTCAACCACGGTCAACCTCAGCAAGGTCAGCCTTAAGACTCTCCGGCCTTAAGCCTTACAAAAATGGAAGCCTGCAATAAATAAAAAAATAAAATAAAATAAAATAAAAATAGCATAAAGCAAATTTGTGAGCACAACAAATGTCATCATTATTTAAACCCTTACATTATAAGGTTAGATATTATTCAGCCATGAATGCTAAAAAAAAGTTTTGCTCATGATTACTCATTACATGGGAAAAATTGCTAACTACAGAATAGTTAATCGGAGATGTTCTGGCAGTCTGGTCACAAAATATACAATTAAAAATATATATTAACTCTCTTGGTTCCTACTTTAAAAAGTAAAGTTCAGTTTTACACAGTACAGAATCTATCTCTTAGAAGTGTCTACATTGTACAGAGAAAGAAAAATAAGGTTTGTATATTTTAAATATGTATTTATTTCATTTGTTACCTATAAAATGTTCATAACATTCACTTAATTATTCCACTATGGGAGATATTATAAACAAAAATTTAACATAGACTATATTTATTAACATTTATAACTACATAAAATAATTATCAATTGCTATTTTTATTTGGATGTGTACTAATCTATTAAACATTTAAAGGGATATAGTTGAAGATTACATATTTTCCAATGAGAGTTCAAATGAAAAGCTGCATATTGGACTTCTTGCTTCCTTCATATCCTAAATTTATGGCTAATTTTCACGAGTTATAAAGTCCTGGATTCTGCATTCCCCCACACTAGCCACCTCCTAGCTTTTAAAAGAGTTTAACAATTTATTACAGCAATTTAGCAAAAGGACTGCTGCTTCTTGTCAGAATTTACTGGCATCTTTGCTCACAAACTGGACATAAAATATGTCGATGTGACCCTTATCAATGTCCTTGATGCATCGCATCAGTTACACATTTTATTTCTTCTGATTTTATGTGTATTTGTGGTAGATCAGATAAGCCTGGGACACCTCTACATTTCTATAATTAAATTTTTGTATTAGAACAGAGCAAATTTCAATTGATACAATAAAAGTGAAAAACAAAACAGGAATGTAATGGGAACAATGTATAAGATCTGTCTGTCTCTGTCTCTGTTTCTGTCTCTCTCTTTCTCTCTATATATCTATGTAGTATTTGACTTTAATAGAAGAATCTGTAGTTGTAATAACAATTTAAAATAATGTGAGTCGGCTTGATGAAAGAAAATATGGTGTGTTTTGTTATTATCAGTCTGCTTCACATTATACTAGCTAAATACTCAAGGAATAATAGTACAGCCTTGTACATTCATGTCTTTCTCACCTGTGAAGATATAATCCTAAGAGGAAATAATAACTAAAAGTGATGATATATTAATGGCTCATTATGACTCTGTTAAAGAAAGTTGTTCTGTGAATAATATTAACATTTTTATGAAACACCATGGGGGCATGACATGCACAACCTTATAAAATTTAGTAGTCCCAAAGTCTAGCTTTGCATTTTCTATACTGCTTAATAGGTTCATGTGATATTACTACAAATGCACTTTCACTATTTACATGAAAATGAAATCCTTATATCATGAAGCATGCACTCTTAATAAAATGCTGTTAGACAAAAATTGTACTTGATATTGTAGTGAGAAAACATTTTAAAGTTATGAGGAAGTTATCTTAACCTTTTATCCAATATTGTGAGCATGTTTACATTTGATTTCAATTTAAAAAAAAAAAAACTAACATGTCTTCTGAGAGAATAAAATGTTATATTCTGTAACATTATTATGTCCTATTATATATGCATTATATTCTATTGGTTGGCATATTCTTGAAGGGAAAAAACTGATATAATAATGACACAAGTTTATTTAAATAGTGTCAGAATGCTAACTTGATGGGTTCAAATTTATACAGAATACATAAAATCTTTTTTTTAAATTTATTTTTCACTTTTTGTGGTACCAGAGATGAAATTCAGGACTTTGCACTTGGCAAGCAGGCACTTATGCCATTGAGCTGTCTCTCTGGTCCTAGAATGCATGTACTCTCATAGAAATGCACTTTATGTGTGGGTATTAGCATAGACATGTATATAAATGTATAGGTAAATACATAAGAGATACACATTTTTATATGTATACTTAGAGCTGTGTAATTCCACACACACAAAAGGGTCTATTCTTTTCATCATTTTTTAAAGATCTTAGCTTGAAATTAGCCTGGTTTCAAAGTTAAGCATTAAATTTTTGGCCTGATGATATGATTATATTTTTATAACAAAATATATTAAATGTTGAAACATTGTGATCTTCTGAGATTACTTGTTATTTTTCTTACTGAGTCTTGGTATTCATTGTATAAGAATCATTTTTATAGAGAACATCTCTGTCCTTACATTAATGCATGCAGTGAAGCATGAAGAGTATTCTCAAGTCATGAAAATATGCCCATGCTGAGCTTCAGGGAAAGGTTTTATTCTTTATATTACTCACCTGTACTTATCGTGGACCCAACATATCCCTTAACAGTAGTGATGACAAGTACAGCTTTTCATGTGATCATTTGTTCTCATATCTTATATGCATGTAACAAAAACTAGTTTAACAACTATAAATTTATTATATATATGTATATATATATATATATATATAATATTGTGTTATATATGTGTTTATGCAGACTGGGCATGTTAAACTTTCCCTGTCAATATAATGCCCATGAGCACATTGTTTCAAATATTATTTTCCTTAAACATTTCTTTTTTTTTTTTTTTACAATGCTAAGAACGGAACCTAATGTTTGTACTTCCTAGGCATGCACACTCTACACAAGCTATACCACCAGACCAGTGTTTTTTATTTTTTTTAATTCAGCAGTTCATACAGCTTCTAGTAATCATTTCTTCAAAATAATTAATATCTTTTTATTTGTCTTTGCTTTTTTTTTTTTTTTTTTTTTTTTTTTTTTTTTTTTTTTGTACAGGATCTCACTGCTGACTCATAGTGATCCTCCTGCTTGTACCTCTCAAGTGCTAGGATTACAGGCGCGCTCCACCGGACCTAGTCTCCATGGCCTGCTCAGGGCACTCCAGAGCAGGGCTGACATGGCAGGCAGGACCAGGAATGGAACTCTGGCCTCTGAGCTTCCCTAAGCAAGCGCTTAGTCCTCTGAGCTATACCACAGACCCTAATTAATACCTTTTTAACTGAATAATATACTGTCCTCTCAATAATTATCTGAATAAATAATATTTTTTTCCTATTAAAACAAATGAAAGTGTGAGAAAGTGATTTAAAGGATGAGGATTATTTTTACTTGTATAATGCAAGATTTTTGTCCATATGATGTTGATATATTTTTGTTGCTGGTAAAGATTGTACTATACAAGAATTACATTCATTTTGAGGAATGGGTATTGCACTTACCATGTGTTGATCTTTGTTATTTCACCTTCCCCTCATAGAACTCTCTTTTCCCTCATGCTCCACAGCTTCTCCATGGTTACCAGATCTTCCAAATTTGAAAGAATTCAGATATTTATTTACTGGAATTGTTTTTAAGTCAAAAAATTTTAACTTTCAGCAACAAAATTTGTGGCAGCAGAGACATTCTATCTTTAACAAAATGCAACGTAAGACAATAGCCACAACGTTGTACAATTGCTATTAATCCAATTATAGTACAAATTCTTTTTTTTTTTTTTTTTTTTTTTTTGAGAAATGGTCTTACTGTGCAGTTCAGGCTAGCCTTTTGCTCATTTTTGTGGCCCAGGCTGGTCTCGAACTCGCACTGATCCCCCTGCCTCAGCCTCCCAAGTACTGGGATTACATGTGTGTGCCACCACCCCTGGCTCAAATTCTTGATTTGACTAAAAAAGAAGACCTCAGTAAGAACTCCAAAAAGATAAAGTAGGATTTATTTTACTTGGAGTAAGTTATAAACTAAAAGAACTTTGATTTAACAAGTTAAATTTAAAATATTTATGATACTATTGAAATATTGCATTGTTGCATTGTTTGGAAATATAGTCAGTGGAGTGCATTTCCAATTCAAAAGTAGTAGCTGAAACACAATATATGGTGCAAACACTACTACACACCCACTCAGCCACCTAGTTTTTGATCAAGGGACCAAACATGTTCACCAGAAGACAGTTAGACTCTTCAATGAATAGTGCTGGAAAATTAGCTTTCCTTATGCCAAAGACTAAAACTAGACCAACGTCTTTCAAATTAGGTCAAAGATCCAAATGTCAAAAGAGCCCACTGCGATTGGGGAACATTGGACTGTGTATGCATCTGCTTCCTCTTAATTCAAAGAGAAGATTTTTTTTTTTTCTTTCCTTAGCAAGATCAATAGGAAGGTGGGTCAGCTCACACAGTGTGCTCTGTATAACTATTGTGAAGACAATATACAATGTGTCAACTGTTAAAAAAAGAAAGAGAAAAAAATTGTTTCTTTAAAGTGTTAATGTTTAATTGTTTGATCAATCTTATACACCGATATCTATTAATCTAAACTGATCCAATCATGAAAACATGTAATATAACCATTGTTAAATTAAAAAAAAAGACAAATAAGATTTTAAACTAAAGCAAAAAAAAAAAAATGCAGGTAGTGTCTCAGAATCTTTCTGTTCTACCAGAACACAGTTTACATCTGTGCTTATTCTTTATAGACCAGATATTCACACAGTGCTGAGGTATTTTCTTTCCACATCCCCCCACTCAAATAGTGGCAAATAAATTATAAATTGTATAACTAAAACATAAAGATATTCAAAAACAAATATGGTTATAAATCAAGAAAGAAAAAAAAAAAAAAAAAAAGAGCCCAGTCCCTGAGGGGGGCCCCACCTACAGGATAACTGAGACTTTAATCCCACCTCTTAGGAGACTGTGAACAGGTGGGTCACTACCAGTCTGAGTCAGAATTAGTGGTGAGATGTTGAACACCCTGTAGACACTTCCCTATAAATAAATAAATAAATAAATAAATAAATAAATAAATAAATGTTAAAAGAGAAACACTACATCTTATGGAGGAAAAAATATGTACAAATATTAAGAAATAGAAGTATGCAGAGAGCTCATGAATGACATCCAAACTGCATGGAAAATACTTCACGGAGTCAACAACTGCGATCTCATTAAGAAGTTTTTGCGCAGCAAAAAATCACAAAGAATAAAAAGGAAACTCACAGAATGTGGAAAAATAGCTAATAATCCCTTAGAGAAAGGATATATAACTAGAATGTTTAAAAAATCAGACTCCCAAAGCTCAAAGACCCAATCCAAAAATGGGCCCCAGAGACTCACGCTTTTCAGATGAAGAAATGCAAATGGTAAAAAAAATATGAATGAATGTTCAACATCATTTGTCATTTAAAAAGTGAAAACTGGAATAACAGTGAGATAGTGTCTCACTCCCGCAGACTGACTATCATTGAGAAGTCAACCAATAACAAATGATTGTGGGATTGTGGAACATAGACTTATATAATCACTATGGAGATTCCTTAAAATCTAGGATAAAATTACTATTCAACCCATCTACTTCCTTTCTGGGTATCCCTTTCTCGGTATGTTCACAGGATAGTTATGAAAAAATCATACCAGTGTAATGTTTCTGCAGCCATGTTTATAGCAGTGCAGTATATCATAACAAATTCGGAATAAACACAAATGCCCATCAACTGAGGAATGGATAAAAATATGTGGTATTTTTATACAGTATGACTTAATTATAAAGAAGGATAAACACCAGGTGCTCATGGGTTAATGGATGCAACTAGAAATTGTGCTTATAAACAAAATAAACCAAACTTGTATATGTAAACATTGGATTGACTCCTTGTCAAACCAAACTGAAAGTAAATGAGATATAAGGTGGACATATTGTGAAATGGAAAGAGCATCTGGGATGTGGAAAAGGGGGAAAAAAAGAAAGGAAAACAAAACACACACATAGACACACACACACGAACACACACACACACAGGATAGCTAATATGACTGCACTACTAATTTCTATTAGTTCATTAAAAGGAATGGCTTGTCTTATATCATTTAATCAATTTTGTATGCCTGTATTTGTCAATCTTAGCAAGTACTTTGAAGACAACAATGTGGAATATATTAACATTATCTTTCCTGGTGCCTTGTTTTGAAAGTTTGTTTCACTGTTTCTATTGTCTTCTGTCTTTAAAATAATAAGGCATGACTAACAATTTCAAAATTGTTACCACTGGTTGTAGTTATTAAAAAAAAATATTCAAGCCAAAATGTGTAACAGATATCGTGAAATAGGATTCATTCGTTAAAAAGGAAAGAGATCTGGGGGAAAAAAGGAAGATAAAGGGGAAAAATGAGGAAAAAGGGATCAAGTGGAAAACAAAATCTCTGTAATTAAGTAGGGGAAGAGGTGGCGAAAGGAGGGAGGGCAATGGGAGAAACTGAGAGAGGCAATGTGTAAATGTACACATGCAGATTCTGCATGATGGATGGGATCAGGATGTGGATCCAAACTGTGCCAATAAGCTTAATTAAAAAAGCACATGAAGAATAATTTTAAACAGTATTTCCCTTGAGTAAAATTAGGTGGCCTTTAATCCCATATATTTTGATTTATAGTTCAGGAAGTGATTGCAGCTTACTGTACTAAAATTTACAGTAGAAGAATTGATTAGTCAATGATAAAAGCAAAGTTGACTTTTCTTAGCAATTTACATTTTTAAATACATACGTATTATTTATATAATTGTGAAAATGTATTCAAAGACATATTGCATAAGCTGATTCCGTCATTTGAAAATACTTACAGAACACTCACCTTCTGCCAATTGAATGCCAACTTCTGGTACTGAGTTTGTGAGAGAGAGATGTTACCCAGGTTCATTAAATTTAAATTATAATTGGGGAGAAAAGATGTAATTAACGCAGGGACTTTCAAGTAATAGTGACTGATATGACGGGTTTTTAATTGCCTGCTCCTGCTGTTTAGGGGAAACTGAGTTATAAATAAAATAAAAGAAGCTGATCTGGGATCGACTATGAATATTCTATAACTTTTATTGCACCTAAAATAAGAACTTAGGTAATTCTTACATCTGTTTTAAAAAAATTATTCAATAGCCGGGCGTGGTGGCTCACGCCTGTAATCCCAGCACTTGGGAGGCTGAGGCAGGAGGATCGGTGCGAGTTCGAGACCAGCCTGGGCTACCAAAGTGAGCTCAGGACCAGCCTCAACTGCATAGCGAGACCCTGTCTCAAAAAGACAAAAAAAAAAAAAAAATTATTCAATAAAACACTCATGAGGTAAATGGTTAGAGTGGGGAAGGTTGGAATGGATATTAGAAAACAGTATGTAGGATTACTGCATTTTAAAGTTAAAGCTGACAGCATCTACATACAAGGCAGATGTGAAAGTGTGTGTGTGTGTGTGTGTGTGTGTGTGTGTGTGTGTGTGATGAAAGAGAGAGAGGCAAAAAGAATCATAGAGAGACAGAGACAGAACTAGTAAGAGATACAGACACAGAGAATTAAATACTAGTCTAAACTACTGAGCTGAGAAACTAGCAAACAGCAGTCCTCATGAAATGTGACAGTAAAGCACCCCATCTGCGAAGTAATAGTAGCAGTCAGAATATATCGATTTTAAAATTCTTCACCTATACTTAACCAACCAACCAGTTACGTGCATCTTTAAGCACAAGGACATTAATGATACAAAACTGAGTGGCCATGAAATAGAAAGAAATCTAGAGCCTTATAGTTCTCTAACAGTGAAAAAGTGAAGATGAGAGGTCAGGAGATTAGGATGTTAATTTTTCACAAAACATGTACAAAATGATGCAGTTAATGTATTGTAAAAAGAGGGGCCAGAGAGATAGCTCAGCAGTCTAAAGCTCCTGCTTAGGCAAGCTTAGGCAACCACAAAGACCATGATTTGATCTCCAACATCACATGCTGAGCCAGCCCCACTCCCAGGGCAGCTTGAACTGGCCAAACAAAGTTGAGAGAGAGAGAGAGAGAGAGAGAGAGAGAGAGAGAGAGAGAGAGAGAGAGAGAGAGAGAAGTAAACAGAAAAAGAGTGTATTCTTGGTTGAAAAGTGGTAAAATGAGAAGATTTTTGCCAAATATAAAATTACATCCATCAGATTGGGCAGGCAAATACTAAGAGGAAGGTAAGAGCACGGAAGATCCTAGGAGTCAGTTATATATAGTTAGACAAAATTAAAAATAGATACTTCAGTGACTGGCATTCAGCATCCTAGGTTCTCACCTCAACCTGTCCTTTACAGTTCAAATCTGCTGAGCTGCCCTGTTCTTCTGCCCTTTTCTTACTCTGCTTAGCATGTGCTTGAAGGTGCTGCAGTCCGCTGTGGCATTTTCAGCTTGCTGTGCTGTCTAAGTCATTTTTGCTTGAAGACCTCTAGCAGGTTAGTTCTCCCAGGCTGCAACTTCCCACCTATGTGTATCCCTTCAACCCTAAACCTGCTTGAGTCTCTATCTTTATATTATACAGGAACTGAATTTCTTTGCTAGTTCTATAAAAATGAGCTTCTGGAGGTAAAAACGATGTAAGTTTTGTCTTTGTAGCCCTAACTTCTAATTGTATATATTTTCTCATATATGGTAAGTTATAGCATGCTTGCCTAACTACTGAACAGCATAAGATTACAAAGGCAATTACTTTTCAAAAACAATCCACAATGACAAAAAAAAAAAAAAAAAATTCATGGAAGACACCAGAGATCTAAGTGAAAGTAATTGGGGACTCAAAAACCATTGTTAGTGGAGGAAATATAGTTGTTGATGATGAATAGATTGCCTGTCAGTCTTCATGATTGTGATTTGTTTGGTTAACGTTGGATAACTATTAATTAAACTTGAAATATGTTTCTGGCAGAAAGCCACAGACAAAAAAACAATGCACTGTGGCATGTTTGCCAAAAATATGTGGTTTTGGAGCACTGTAATTAACTTTTAGTTTTAATTAGTTGTGATAGTGTTTTAAATGTGATGAGAAATTGGTGTTATGCATAGGATTGTGAAATTGCTTAGTTACCTGGGACATATGTGTATATGGTATCTGTTGACAGAGAATACATGGATAGTCATATAGATTGCGTAGATTTTATGAATTTAAAATCATATCCTTTGTTAGTATAAACTACATCTTGGCATCTTTTATTTCTCTGTCTCAAACCTTTCTCCTATTTTTATTCTTAAGTTTAATTTTAATTTCCATCATTTTCCAAATGACTATGTATGTAAAAATTCAAAATAAAAACCAAATAAAAAAAGGGAGAGTTATCAGGAAATGCAATGTTTATATTGACTTAAGTGTTCTTTACCTTCATTCAAAGGAATAACAAATACTTTAAAAGTATGTTGTAGGTAGAATGAAGTTTAGCAAGTGGACTTTACTGATAAGACCTTAGAATTAGAAGTACCAAAAACATTCTCTGTTGCATATAGAACATATTATGTTTCAGAAATTCATTGTTTAAATATCCATAATCAGTGTTGTAGCAATTCTATCTGACTTTATTTTTATGGAAATTTTATAGCTATCATTGATTTTTATGTCACATAAGATATTGCAGACACAGCAGATGATTATTAGTTGCTATTATATTAATATAAATTTGACTGTGTATGACACATGCATTTCAGGATGGAAAAAGAAAAATGAGAAGGGGATCAAATAGAGAGAATGAATTATGTAATGCAATCTTCTTTATAATTCACATCTTATCTATTAACATATGCCTTTCAGCGAAGGTAAATGAGAGATTCAGTTCTGCATTTTCTACACAGAGCCTAATATGTGCTTATTAAATATAATGCTATCTCTCTATCTATCTGTCTTTCTGTCTATTTTTTAATCCATGTATTGTGAAGCGTGTCCCTAAATTATAAATATACATGTGATCATTAAAAACTCAAACAACATACATTAGCATTTTAATGCTAGGAAATATAAAATTGTTTGGAAATGTTTATAAAATTGTATAAATTAACACAGCATTTATCAACTATTTTTCAATTTTCAAGAAAATGCGTGACTATCTGAATTTGACATTTCTTGAAATTTTAATTTGTATTTAGCATATTTCTTTACTGAGTTAAATTTTGGAAATATTATTTTATATTTGAAAAAGTACTAAAAAGTCACTGTAGAAAATTGAAGATTGTTTTTTAAAATTTGATTTTTAATAATTTATTGATTTATTTACTTGGTACATGGTCTCAGTACACAGTTCAGACTAACAGCGATCCTTCTGTCTCATCCTTCCCAGTACTAGGATTATAGGTGTGTACTGCCATGCCACTCCTTGGTGGCTACAATGGCACACCCAGGTTCTGGGGCTGGCACAGCACAAAGTACTGGAGATCAAACCCAGATGCTTGCATTTGCCAGGCAGGCTGTTAGATTGCCTAGCTATCTCCCCAGCCCCTACATTCTTTTAAACAATGAGTATTTTCTTAAAAAGAGATATGCAAAATGAAATTATTTTATATTTCCTTCCCCTATGTATCATGAATATTACTTAAATTTAACCTTTTCTTCATCAACTAATATCTGAGTATCAATTAAGTTATAAATTCTGTACTAGAAACTTCAGCAAGTGAGAGAACAAAATGGACATAGTTTCAGATATCAAGAAATTAACATTAACTTTGTATATTTAAAGCAATAATTTTGAAGAAAACTAGAGATTTTTCTCCTAGATATTTACATAGATGTATAAGTACATTTTGGCATAGATGGCAAAACACAAACTTGATAATCACAATATTGTCAGTGAATCCACAAAAATACACACACACACACACACACACACACAAACATGTATCGTTTAATTTATTCAAAATACATTTTAAAGATAAAACAATAAAACACTTTGAAAGTAAATGACTATGTATTTTCCTCTATAACTTTGTGTAGGGTAAGATAATCATTCTTACAATCCAGTATATCTACAAGGGTGAGAACAAATTTAATATTTTAATGCTCACCTGATAGATAAAATACTTTTTAATAGTATTAGCTCAAAAGTATGATACACAATAAAAAAAACTTAGCTAGAAGTGCAGCTAAGAAAGGAACAGCCCAGAATAGGAGATGTACTTTAACTTTATTCCTTTGAACAATATTTATCCTGCTATGTGGTCTTAAATTTTCAAGTTGAATATCTTTTTTTTAGTTTAGCTCTCAAAATTAAAAAAAAATGCCTGTTAATGTGTAAAGAAATTTATAAATTTTTCCTTAAAACTTCTTGGAGAGATTTTACTTTTTCCAAGAATATTAGATTAGCGGTATTGTCTTTCTAGAAATAAAAACGTAAGTACTAATGTCTTAAAGAAATTGGTTAGATCACAAAGTATTTGTATTTAGTTAATTAGATTTTTAGTTCCATAAATGTTATTCTTTACAAACCTCAGTGAAGATTTACTTAAGAAAGAAGTACTGTACAAGAGATCAGAAAATAATTGTCACTTTGAAATAACAACATAAGGCCAATGAGATAACTCAGAGGGCTAAGCTCCTGCTTAGACAAGTGCAGGGACCATGGTTGGAACCGAGGCATCACACACTGTGCTGGCCCCGCCCCAACTCATGCTGAGCCAGGCATGAGACCTGGAGCAGTGGTACATCCCTGTAATCCCAGCGCTGGGAAGGCTGTAAACAGAAGGATCACTACCAGTCCAACCCTGCTAGTAAGATCCTGTACCAAATACATAAAATAAAAATTTTAAAAAAGAAGTAACAATATGGAGAGGGTAAAGAGTGCCACTAAGAAGCACAGACACTATGCATGTGCAAATAAGTTTGGGCAATGTACTATTTAAAATTTATGAGTAAAAATACTTCCTCTTAGTTCCAAAGAAAGTATTTCAAAATTTAAAAAAACTAAAATAGATAGCAAAATCAAGAGTTAAAAGTTACCTGGCAAGTGCATGGTCCCAAGTTTGGTCCCCAGTAATATAAATAAATAAATAAATAAATAAATAAATAAATAGTAAAAAAAAAAAAAAAGACATCAGTCATATTGCAATGATTCAAATAAGGGGGGAATTCATTGCCCTGTTTGCTCATGCTGTGCCTTTGAAAAAGCAATACCAACGTCTGGATAATTACAAAGACATTGTTTAACTAATCTTTTTTTTTTTTTTTTTTTTTCCACTCTGAGATGCAAGGCGTATGTCACCACACCTGGTCTCTGTGGTCAGATCAATGTGCTGGGGAACTGGCTAGTGCAGCACATGATAAATAATATCATTATCATAAATATTCTTCTACTAAGTTAGCTGTTATTTCAGAAATATTAAAAGTTTGCATATCCCTCTCTCTTCAGTCAGTTTGAATTAATGGTCAAAAAGAACTGCCAACACCTGAACATTATTATTCAAATAATCAAGTGCCATTTTATTTGTCTTTGTATACTTAAAAACATGAATGGAATTCTCATATTAGGAAATACTCTATTTGAAACGCAAACAAACATTGTCTGTTTAGAAGACCATCTTTTTTTTTTTACCATAATTAATACATTGCATATTATTGTCTTCATAATAGTTGTTCAGAGTACAAGATGCAGACATAATTTCTTGTCTAAACATCATTAGTACAGATCTTGCACAAAGTGAAATGAGCTCTATATATAGTCCACTATTTCATAACAGTAGTGGATTACCGGCTCACCTAGCATTATCAGAAGCTATTGACTTGAGCCTTTTACTGCTCAGCTTTTTAATATGGCATTCCTTTTTATAATTCCTGGCTAGACTTTTCTACTGAACGATTAAGACCAAGGTAAAGTAAGACCTATACTAAACATAATGTAACTTTTGTATCTGAAAAGGTCAGTTAAGGGCCCTCAGGATTTACCTGAAACCATGTACTGCAGTTTGCAGAACTTGTAGAAGACCATTTACTTTGGATCCAAAGGATATGCTAATATGAAGACCAAAAGAGATACAACTTATTTTATATCAATACGTTGTAATTTATAATTTCTATATGTACTTAAAATAACTATTATGTGATTTGTAACTCTTTTTCATCCTGAGTAAGTCATGCTGGATCTCATTAGTACTAAATTCTAAGCAATGTTAAACACAATATGGTTCCTTTAAAGTATCTAAATGAATTATAATATGACACATTGGAAAACTCATTAAACAGTGGCATAAAGCAGCATATGAAGAATTAAGGAAGCTATTGAATGTTTGCAATATATATTCAATTTAATGTATAACACAAATAATGTCCTTTCCCATTAAAATGCAAAGTATTCATAGAAAATTCACATTATATTAGGAAATAATCAGCATTATTTTCTTTTACTACTTGTCACTAGAAATTTTAGTGAATTTCTTTTATGTGGGTTTTTTTTTTTTTTTTCTGTACCAAGGATTTAACTCAGGACCCTGTGATTGCCAGGCAAGTGCTGATTCTACAGAGCTATCTCCCTGACCCCTACATACTTTCGATAATTTCTTTTACAAGTTTTTTTTTCTAACATAATTTTTCTAGTGAAGATGATTCGATTAACATTTAATATTGAACTATACAATGCTTGGTGGTTACATAAAGAAACCTTTTTGAGTTTAAAAAAATCAGGTATTAAGAAATAAGTGGATCAAATGTATTTGCCATTCTGCAAATCATTATTGGACTTAAAAATATATCAATACCAAGGATATGCCTTCCCAATAAAATAAAATTAATTGAGGTGTAGCTACAAGCAGATATTTTTAGAAAAAATAGAAACTTCATGAACTAAGCAATGTTTTTGAATTTAAATAATGGATATTACAATGTACAATGACCACTCAAATACCAATTGTGCTAAATTGTAAAAGTTAATGTACAAAAACTATAGAGGCATGGCTGGCTGTGGTTTTTCTCTTTGTTTTGCAAGAACTTTGTGGCAGTCATGGACTTACCTATAAATCTGTAGAATGATGCCGGAGTAGAAGATGCCTGAAGACTTTACCCCACCTTGCCTTAGAAGGCATAGTCAGGCACAGGATATTTTGGCTATTTTCAGTTGTCAAATGTTCTTTTAATGTTTGAAGACATTCTAATATTGGTTAGAATGTCCTAAAGTGGTCAGTAGTACTAGCACAGAAAGGACATAACTATTTTTGTGTGTTTATCATGCAAAATTGCTTCCCAAGAAATAATAGTGAGAGTATCTAGGGAGTTTTTATGCAAATTACTGCCTGATGGATTAGGCAGACATTAACATTTCACATTTATATCAGCTGTTGCAATGTCTTCATTGTAATATTGTGTTTCTCTACCAATGTCACCATCTGCTTTTGATTTTAGTCAGGTTTTTTTTATATAGTTTTATGCTATGAGCTTAATGAGTAGTACATGGAGCTGAATATGGCTTGCTAACAAGTGTTTTCAGAATCTTTGCCAGTAAAAGTGTTTTAAAATCGAGTGCCTTATCATGTGCATCTTTTTGGCAATATATCTGCAACTGAAGTACTTCTTCAAGTTGATAAATTTGAATATAATACAATATTAATTAATTTCACTCCATTGAGAGCAAAAGAAAGTAAATCCTAGTAATTTGATTGCACTTAGCTATAATATGATATGTTTATTTCAGTCCTGAACAATTAAATTTTCAGTTAATATTGTACTTGACTTTTTCATCTTATCAGGGTAAAACCCTGACGCACTGACAATAAGAGACATCTATTATCCTAATGCTTCAATTGAATTTAACTTTACTTTTGAAATTTTTGATTTTTTTGATCCTGTAAAGGAACATTAGAAACTTGCATTTGTTTTATACAAGTGGCTTATAAAACATATATATATATATATATATATATATATATATATATACTATATATACATATATATATATATAGTATATAAAATTTCTTTTTAGAGAGATGATAATATTTTACATAAACAGCTACTAGAAATTTTTAATATTATCATTTGTTTTATCTTTGTATCACATTAGCACGGGAGTTAGTTCAGTAAAATAACTGCCTTCCTGGCAAGTGCAAGATCCTGAGTTAAATCGCTAGTGCTGACAAAAAAAAAAAAAAAAAAAAAAAAAAAAAAAAAAAAAAAAAAAAAAAAAAAAAAAAAAAAAAAAAAAAAAAAAAAAAAAAAAAAAAAAAAAAGTAAATAAATAAAAATAAATAAATAAAGAATTACATTGACAAAAAAGCTTAAGTTAGATAATAATAACAGGGGAACATCACTTCCTAATTTTGTTATTATTCCTGAAGGTTTGAGTGGCAGGGCTCCTAATGTTTAGGCTAGAACTGTGCAGTCACTCATCTTTCTCCCAGTATTTCACTTCTCTTCAAGACGTTAGTGAATTCAATGCTGCTAGGCCATGGTTAAGGGGTATATGTATTTTAAATCCATAAGCTCCACTTATATAAAGACAAAGCAGAACTACAAATCTCTCAAAGACCATTTGTGTGAGTCCCTTCCCAGATTAGGAATTATACTTACCTTCAAAAAATCTGAATTCTTGACTTCCCTGGAATATTATTTCCCACTAGTTTTGTTGATGTCTATTTTAGTCTTTGAGGCTTATCTTACTTTTTCATTAAATTTTACTGAATGTACTATATAGAGCATGAATTTTGTGGGAGATGGAGTGAGAGATGAACATTGAATATAGCGTTTCCATCTTTGGAGAGCTTCCTTTACTGATAGGTGGCATGTAGAAAGAAGAATGCCAAATAGACAGGTATGTCATATGTCACTACATATTGTGAAGTATGAGACAATATCAATAAACAAAGCAGACTAAGTGGATAGGGGATTTCACTGTGTAACAAAGTGATCAAAACTAATCTGCTCTTTGGAATTAGAGGCATTTTTGTGGAGAGTCCAAGAAAGTAAAGCCACAACTAAGGTATCTAGAAACACATTCCTGACAGAAGCAGAAACATGACAAGCAGGCTTCTGTGCAGATGAACAACAGCAAATTGGTTAGAAGTTAGACAAGGAACAACATAAAGGGATGATTTATATGAAAATGTGAATTAAACTTCTACCTGGGTTCTCACAGGGTTCTTGGTGACTATCTCTTCAACTTTGCAAACTCTTCCTATTTCCCCAAGCAATTTAAACTTCTGTATCTTAATGGTTACATTCAGAATTTATCATGTGTTATGTTAAACAAAAAACTTCTCCTAGAAAAAAGCAGAAATTTTTAAACACTTATAGAGATGTGAGAAAAATGTATAAACAACATGGAATTATATTAACTGTGATGAACTATGAAGTGAAATTACTTAGCTAAAATAGATTCTAAATAAACCTGAAGACTAAGACTAGAGATAGTTTGTAGTTTTTATTAAGGAAGCATTCACGACAAGTCATTAACAGCTAAAGTAAAAACATGAAGATATTTCCAAGACATAGTAATAAGCTCCTTGAAGTCACAAAGCTCCATGTCATAGGAAACCATTTATTTACACACCTGATCTTGATGAGCTGTAATCACAATTTCTGACCTAAGAAGACAGATTAATAATATGTGAATCACTCTAAATCGAAAGATTAAAGTTTATAAAAAATGTAACTTTGCATGGACTCCACTGTGAAAGTATGGCCCACTGTGGCTGAGAAGACGTGGAAAAGATGAGTAAAATATGAAGCAACGGGGACCGGCGAGATGGCTCAGTTGTCTAAAGCCCCTGCTTGGGAAAGCTTGGGCAGCTTTAGGGACCGCGGTTCGATCCCCGCCCGGCACCACATGCTGTGTCAGCCCTGCCCTCCGGGCGGGCTCAGCCAGCCATAAAAATGAGTGAATAAACAAACAAAGGTTCTGAAACAAGAAAAAAAAAAATTTAAAAAGATATAGAGAGCAATGGGAGAAATTCAGCTCTTCATTTACACATCTTAGTGCTGAACCTGTGTAATAGTGAATATGTCCTAAAGATTATAAATTTAAACAGCACAAATCAATTAGATATACAATAAAACTCTGATTATAACGGCTTTAAAATAAATATCATTGCAATAGACCTAATATGACATTCCGAAGAATATCTATTGCACTAAAGTGATGATAATTAAAGCCATAGAACAGTAGCTCAGCAACAAAGATACATAAAATGGTGTTATTAAAAAGAAAATCACTTGAAGTATTAAATCAGCTGGGCTTATTGTTTATATTGTGCAATGCTATTTTTACCTTGGCATGACATTACTACTTTTATTATCCTAGTAAGTTCCAAAACCAGTTCAATAATGGGCTCCTTATGCTCCATTGTATACAAATCAATCAAGAGTCAAAGACGTATATGAACTATAATAGCATTTTAAAAATAAATACAGGAGCACAAATATAAATGCCAAAGGAGATAAGAGAAAATCTGAAGTTGGTCAGTGCTATGAAAGAAAGATTATTACACTTACAGTAGGACACCTTTATAAGACATATGAAACATTATTATGAGCCAAGTAAGGTGAAGTTTTACATATTCTTATCCAATATAAACTCATCAAGGTAATTAAAAGCTTTAAAGAAAGCTTTTCCAGTGGAAAGGTGGAATTACATTTCTCTTTAAAATATATTATGTAATGAGTGAGACATATAGTAATGTAGGAGATGTTTAGAGACACAAAACTTCACAGAACTTATTCTGCAAATATTCGAAAGAAGACTATATGTAATGACAGAAATTTTATTTTATATATAAAAACAGTGGCAGTAGAGGACAAATACATGTTTTATACTTTTAGAATAAGTTCATTACTGCTTCATATATTTTATTAAATTAAATTTTAAATAGATAGATAAAAATTAAAAAGTATACATATTAATGGTATACCTTGTTATGTCTTGATACATGTACAAATCACTTCATTTTGGATTTTAAGCCTTTTTATGTGAAGGAGGAGATTAAATTATATACCACTTAAAGAGAGTGCTAGAGCATTAGCAAGGAGAAGGGAGGGGCTTTGAAACAATGATTGTAGAATTTTAGAGAATGTAATTACTGGAAAAAAAATTGATCAACAATACTGATAGGCCAAAGTGAACCTGCCTAGGCATGCAAAGCCCTATGGAAATGCTGTGTATCTTGAAACAGTTGTGAAAGACTATATATTATTTCAGGGACCACAGGGACTATAAGGGTCATTTCAATTGCTTATAACATAAGTATAAAGACAGATATTATGGTCATTTAATATCTTATCATTGTCCCTAATGCAATTTTGCACTTGAATGATCTTGAGAGCCTAGCTGCTCTTTTCCACTCGAGTATGATGCTTTCCTAATGAACACCTGTGCATGATACATTAAATGATCCATTGAACTGCCCAAACCAGAAATCAAATTCTGATCTATGGGAACTATTTTACAATAAACCAACTTCTATTAAAACATGCATTGTCTTGTAGAAGGGGAGAGAGAGAGAGAGAGAGAGAGAGAGAGAGAGAGAGAGAGAGAGAGAGAGAGAGAGAGAGAGAAGAGAGAGAGAGAAATAGAGGTTTTTTCAGGTTTTGGTTTGTTTTTCAGTGAATTAATTAAATATGAATATTTAATGTAAGAAATGAGTTTGCCATTTTATTTTTTGTACTTTGGCTGCCCTGGTGATCTGTGGAAAAATTGGTTGCATGATTAAGTTTAAATATTTATATAGATAGGAATATTTTATTTATTTATTTTTCAGATGTGGAAATAGTTTAAAATGTGGATACCAAACTGCTGTCAAAGTGATTTGTACAACATTACAGGCCTTCTCTCCTTTAAGAAAACTGACTTTAATTTTTAACTGAAGTATCCTTTCCATAATTGTGAAAAAGTTGTTAGAGTTTGTTACACAGGAAAGAAAGAACAGTTATTTACTCATTAATAAGCAAAGCACTTTTAACAAGTAAAATGTCATTGAAATTATACTGTGAACAGTTCAGCAGATTAAAGCTCCTACCTAGGCAGATGCAGGTACCAGGGTTTGATTCCCCGTGTGCAGTGTTGGCCTTATCCTAGGGGCACATGGAGATGGCTATTGAGACTGGTAATGGTGGGGTATGTCTATAACCCTAATGTTTTGGAAGCTGAAAGCAGGAGGATCACTAAGAGTCCCATCTGTTTAGTGAGACGCTATAGACCCTATACTAAATACATTTTTAAAAAGAGAAATTATGCTGTCATAAAGAACAACAAAAAACAATATACCTCGGTCAATGGACCCACTTCTTTCCACGATTTTGGCTGCAAGCTGGAACGGACAAAGATTGCATTAGATTTCCATTGTCAACATCAAACAAGCCAGTAAATTTGGTTTGGTCTTCACCCAACTCGGCTGATGACAAGAATCATGGTAATATAAAGTTTGTGAACCTTGGTACCACTGTATTTAAAATATTTTCTGATATAGTACGTTTTATGATTTTATTTGCTGCCTGATATCTTCAATTAAATTTTGTTGCTTTAATAAATGAGAAAGATCAATAACAGTAATTACTTTTTAATTTCATTCCAAGCCTCTGTCAAGACAATCGGTGTTAATAATTTGTATCTTTTCATTCTTAACTTGTACCTATGGATATATAAATTAAATGAATTTACAAAAATAGAGTTACAAACTGTGTTTCTTAGCTGCTATCATGGTAAAAACTAAAAATGCATACTAGTTCATACATTAGGAGAAAGATACCAAGAGACAGCAAATGACATATATGAAAAACAAATGTGGTAGCTGGTAAAAGGAAGACAGCGAAAGACAAATGCAAGACTAGTCAAAACACCAACAATATTATACTTATCAGTGACCACTGAAGGATTAAGAGGCAAGACTTGAAGGGCGGGATTTTATCTTTTTAAAGGTCAAGAGAACAGAAAAAGGATTTCTAAGATACACATGTACATGCATACTCAAAAACAGATCATCATAAAGGGAAACAAGACTAAAAAGATAAGAAAAGGCGACTAAAGCTGAAGTACGATCTCAGTGAGAAGAAGAGCGACATTACAGCCCACAATAGACAGAAAAGAGAAATAGATACATTGTTTTAGATTAATAAAGCATTAATTCTATAAGTACAGGTAGGCTTACTATATCTTAAAGTGGATAAAAGAAACATGATTTAATATCACAGTAATTATGTTATGAGTAGAAAGAGAGAAAGATAAGAAAGAGAATGATCCTCAGAGACAGGAGAGGTCTTGAAAGGAGAACGTGGCTGATGCTCTCGGTTCAAGGGCATTTTCTACTAAAAGAATCACAGTGTGGGTGGAACATAGCTCATTTTCTTCTAGGAATAAAAGAGTAAAACCAGATGATTAGCTCAGGAAGGGTGCACTCAAAGTAGAAAATATACCCCCCCCCAAACAGAAAGTTATTCATATTTAAAATGAAAAAGTAAAAGTAAAAGATAGGATAAAAACATACAAAATTAGAAAGAGAAATGACAAAGAAATGAAAACTAGAGACGAAAATTCTCTGAAGAGGAAAAGAAAAAAGTTTACTTAAAAAGATAATTGTACAAGTACTAAATAAGAGCAAGCATAGTTTTACAGAATGACGTGGTAAATACTTAAAAAAATATATAAAAGATTAACAAGGATGTAAAAGTGGAAGAAAAACTATATATAAAATAATGGTAAATATGCCACATAATTAACCTGTGTGTGTGTGTGTGTGTGTGTGTGTGTGTGTGTGTGTGTGTGTGTGTATTCTGACAAATTGAAATAATTTTCATGAAGAGAAATACAGGAAATGCAATAGTATTATAATCTAAGAAAAAGATCTGAATTTTCCAAAAATAGTAGAATCAGTATAATTGTCGAATAAAAATCTGACTATTTTGGTAAACATAATGCAAGGAGGTAAAAATAAATTTTGCAAAATTTCCCCTACTTTAAACAGAAATCAATAATTTAATATCTAGGCAGCAACCATATTCCAAACACTTTCTGAAAGGAGAGCATACCTAAAATATTATAGATAGAAAATAGTAAGATTTTATTTTATTGAAGAAATAACTTTTGTGTTTTTATGTATGGATTTTGCTCGAAATGTGTCAAAACTTGTCTTTAAATTCTAAGCTGAAAGTCCGATTGTTACTAATATGAACTAAGTAGAAAACTGTTTGTATTTTTCTTCTTTGGGTAGCTATTCAAAACCCTAAGCTCTTAGTAGAATGGAGAAGTGTCAGGTTAGGAATCCATGAAGTTCTAGAAGCATGCTATCTATTGGGTGAATCAAAAAGCAAAATAAAACAAAGAAACAAAACAAAAATTAAGCAGGAAAGAATCTCAGATGACTTAAGGAAAATGTTTTTCCTTACGTATGAGAAGAAATATACCATACACTTATTCTAAATTCTGTGCTGCATTTGAAAGAAAGCTCAAAAGAAAATCCTCCCTTTGCTTTCTTTTTTCTTTTTTTTTTTCTGGAGATTCAATAATATATTTCTGAGTATGAATGAAAGAAGCATGAATGATAATTATAAAATATTTTGAGCAAAATTAATATGAAAACATAAGTTAGCAACATTTGTAGAATGCAAGTTTCTGAATTCTTACTGCTGATACATTTAGTTGGCCTGAAAAACAGCAAACTTTACTGATTGTATTGTCATAGTTTGATAATGGATATAGGTAAGATTTGAATTGATGTACACAAATTTTTTCTTGTATACTTTGACATTGATTTTTTTCTATGTACAATCATATGGGACACAAAGATATTTTAGTTAATAACAAACTGCATATGGAATGGAGGCTTCATAAGATTAAAATGGAACTGAAAAAATGATTATCACTTAGTGATATCATAGCCCTTGTGACATTCCAGAGCAGCCCATCCCTGGAATGTTTATGGTGATGCTGGTGTTAGTAAGCTTACTATGCAGCTAGTACCATAAAAATACAGAATACACATGCCAGATATGGTGACATGCACTTATAATCCCAGCACTGAGGGTTGAGGCAGGAGGCTCACAAGTTCAAGCTCAGCCAGGGAACATAACGATTTAAGACCCTGTCTGAAAAAAAAAAATTGAAAAAGGGCTAGGGATACAGTCCAAGGTGAAAGCCTTGGGCTCAATCTTAGTACTGAAAAAAAAAATCCATAGCACATACAATAATGGGAAATACATATTCTAGATTTTGATAATAAATTACTAAGGCAACTGGTTTATGCATTTGTTTATATATTTGTTACTGGTTTAGGTGTTTGTTTTCCTTTTGTCATTAGATTAGCACCACTACTTATTAAAAATAGTTATTGTTTATGCTATGATAAC